>PVJL010002399.1:0-200573 GCA_004026885.1 Lyroderma lyra
ACCCTTATCTGATGCATTATTTGCAAATATTTTCTCCCATTCAGTTGGCTGTCTCTTTGCCTTGTTGATGGTTTCTTTTGCTGTGCAGAAGCTTTTTAGTTTGATATAGTCCCATTCATTTATTTTTGCTTTTACTTCCCTTGCCTTTGAGGACAGGTTCATGAAGTCTTCCTTGAGTCCTAGGTCTATAAGTTTAGTAGGATTTCTTTAAAATAGCAAGTTCGTTAATAATGAATACAAATCTGATTTACATACATTTTTGAAACATATATAAATATGGAAAAATTCAAAGATTTTCTTGAATGACTCTTATAGTAGGATCTGATCTCTAATTTCATACAGACTTGAAACTGGAAAGAACTAATACGTTAATGTGAAAATTTAAACATTAAGGAAAACAAATAAAAATTCTAATCATATTTGCATGGTCAAAGGTTTAGAAGGGCATATAAATGATTAATAAGTGGTTATCCCTGGGATGGAGTGGAGACTTTGCTCTGTGTTTTATAATGTCCCACATTGTTTGTTGTTTTATAAGAAATATGTGTTCCAATTCTGTACTTTCTGAAAATACAGAATTGGAACACATATTTCTTATAAAACAAACTGTCATTGTGCCAAGGTTATGACACCTTACCGAGCTGTTTGTACAGTGCTGCCAACATAAGCGCACGGTGGCAAGTTCGCGAACTTAATTGTCAGATTTTGGGCACAATGACAGATCTAAAGGCCATTCCAAAAAGAGTTCCAAAACTGCTTTGAAGGGTGGACTAAACGCTGGTGTGGGCGCATAGCTTCCCAAGGGGAGTGCTTCACAGGTGACCGTAGTGATATTCAGCAATGAGATACGTAGCACTTTTTCTAGGATGAGTTCTCAAAATTGACTGTCTGACCTCGGATATGCAGATGCCTGGGTCCCCTGCAGAATACAGAACGTTTGGAAACCACTGACTAGATGACCTTTAAGGTTCTTTCCAATCCTGCGATCACAATACTCAAAAATATTTTCTACACATTCAACACCCAACAGACTTTTGGGGTACACACTAACCACCAACACCATATAGAATAAAAGCATTAATTTATAAGACAGGTGAAGGTTCTGCTTCCTGGCACTCGGCACCCACACTACTGACCTAGAGACACTCACAGGAAATATGCTGAAGATTAAAACATACACAACTTCAACTGAAACAAACATTTCTCCTTGTGGTTATTTTGACACAAAACCCATCATATTTCTGAGGCTGGAATTTGGGGGAACTGGTTCTAACGTAAGCGCCAATTACTGCAGAGGTGATGGGAGACAGGAGTGGGGCAGGAGACGGTTGTGTATTCTCATACTGGTTCTCTAACTCCATCTCAGTAAGTCAGCAAATGTTAGCACGGCCTCTGATCTGGCGTTTCAGCTACATCAGCTGCTCTCAATCCCACTCGACCCAATGCCCCATCGACTCATAGATAAAAGGCTATGCATATATATTTACTTTCATTCCTCCTTTTCTATACCGCAATAAAATTCACAGAAATAAAATATAACTGTGAACATACAACATTCTCTTTTATAGACACTGATGTAAAGATACGCTAATGCAAATAATCCCCAAATCACTTACATATGACACTGAAATGTACAACTATATTACTTATTTGGCAGAATATCCTCCTAATTAAATTTTGATTAGGTTTCTATTAAAAGTAATTTACATTTCCTGATCAACCCACTGATAAAGTGTGTGTTTTTGGGGAGGCAGACAGGGGCTTCCTCATCTGAGAACTTGCTGAGTACTGAGAATGACCTAAGTCTTTTGAAAGTTTCACTAAATAGGATGTAGCTATATAATTTATTTTGAAATTTTAAAAACTGCTATGCCTCCGTATAGACTTTATGTGAAGTTAGTACATCACCCAAGACATATCAGCTATACCCTCACTTTAAATAAAAATGATAAGGACTTCTCTTACATAAAAGGATTCACAGATTATGGGAAAATCATCACAGTATTCCTTTGAACACAAAAACTCCTGAGTTAAAATGCTATTTAAAACTTGATGAATATGCATTCAATTTCTACACATTATAAAAGGTTTTCTTAAAATGTCCATTGAAATAGTATTCAGCCTCTATAGGTGAAATGGCCACTTCAACAGATTGTTTTTCCATTTTAAATTTTACTAATTAATTCGCTATTTAACCAATAATGCCTAAAAGAAATCAACATTCCATTTGATAATAATCTTAGTATGGTTATCTTTCTGGTAACAACCTGCCTTACACCCATGCACAGGCATCACCTCATATTAAAAAAACAAACAAACAGGCAAATGTTTGTGTATAATCAAACATGTATGGTGGTTGAAATAACCCATATTTTAGTATTCTGATTTCTAATTGTTTCTATAAATAAAATTTAATGGTATGTGGAACGTACATTTTTCATTTTTGTGTACTATGTGACGTGAAGTCTACTTCTGAATCAATTTTAAAACAATTGATCAAACGTACTACCTTCTAAGGCTTTCTGGTTCACACACAAAAAAACAGGCCTTATTAAATAACTTCAGGACAGAAGTCATAGTTTCCACGGTTAAACAGAGTTCTGGTGCTGCAAACAAACAAAGCAACCACCCGAAAGGCAGCGCCCCCAGAACGCGGCAGCGCGAAGCCGTCACTTACTTGGTGCTGGGCCGCTTCTGCAGGGTTTTGTCCAGGATGAGAGACGGAGCGCTCCTCCTCCGCTCCGCCAGCGTTTTCATTTTCTGTGGGAAGAAAACCAAAATGAAGACCACGCGGCTTGTAAAGAGAGAAAATGCCAGTTTTTCAATCCAATTCAAGTTTCATGGTGCCCGTGAAGGAATTTTGCCTTCTCCTTATGGAGCTAAAATAACAACATCTAAACCAGGATACTGTGCGTCAAAGGGCAGTGTGGGCGGTCAGCATTTTTAGGGGCAGAGAATCAGGAGGTTAAATGCTGACCTCGGCAGGTGAGAAAAGCACCATCACAGCCATGACCACCCTCGGCAGCCAACACACAGGGTGCTCCTTGTGCGCCAGGCCCCGTGCCAAAGGTAGGGCGCGATTCTGTCATTCACACTCCAAAACGTCAGCCCGGGGGTTCCATGGCCTCAGCGCTGGTCGCACGCTGGGCATCGACGGGAGATGGGATTTGAAGAGATCGGGCAAAGGGAGGAAGAAACCAAACCAGTTACGGCAAGACATGGAGACTCTTCTCACATATTTAAAAGACCTTTGGAGTTAGATACTTGGGGAATATCTAACTGCATTGGGGAATCTAACATTGGGGAATCCTTTCTTCAAATAGATTTTTTTTTGGCTATAATTTAAAGAAAAGATTATTTTTTTCTAAGTGATATATACATATAGAAGTAACCAGACAATTCCGATACTCTGTTTCAGAGCACTTAAAATTTGCAGTAAATGAAGGTTTAGTCAACTTGAATTACCCAGATAATTACTCTCTAAATTCAGTCTTATATATTTAACCCCTATAGATAGAGTCAGAGGGCCTGCCACTGGATATGGGTAGGTAACATTAACGACATAGTCACCAATAGCCACAAATGAAGCTCAGGTTGGATCACGAAAGCCATTCTCCCTGCTCTGTTCTCCCCCTACCCTAACAACGGAGCGGGACTCACCACTGCCCGAGGGCCTGGGAGCTGGAGGCTGCTCTGACAGGAACCACATGCAACTAACTGGCTCAGATTCAGCATCTCATCACATGATTCAGACAGAAATTGCTTCTCAGCTAGTAAAACAAAAATCTAGACCCCAGCGTAGGAACAGAGGTAGAATTGTCCTGTCCGAAGGGGATGCTGGACTTCCTTGGCACAGTGCTTATCCCCCAAACTGCCCCGTCCACTGAGGATCTCTCCCCCATTACTGCTGTGAGCAGGGCCATGGCCTTGGTGGTGCTGTTCTCCTCATTCGTCATTCAGCTTATGTGGAGATACCACGTACCCAAACCTCCAC
Source organism: Lyroderma lyra (assembly GCA_004026885.1). Taxonomy (NCBI): domain Eukaryota; kingdom Metazoa; phylum Chordata; class Mammalia; order Chiroptera; family Megadermatidae; genus Lyroderma; species Lyroderma lyra. The sequence goes on from PVJL010002399.1 coordinate 3,995, forward strand.
AGCACAGATAACTCAGACAGCCACGGAAACAATGCTATCAAACCTTAATAAAGGACAGGAAACAAATGGATAAGAAACACAGATACCACATTTTTCAATCAGGAGTTCTCAACCATGAACCAGTTTCAGGGCAGTTTCAATTGCATAAAAGTTACTTACACGATATGGATTTGGTGCCTGCCTTCCTTCAGGAGAAAAAGTCCACTGTTTTCACCAGAGTCCCCGAACTGTCTGTAATCCCTCCCAACCCCAGGGACTTTGATAACCGGCTTTATATGTTACTGCTTGTAAACCCGGCCCCCTCAACCCCCCATCCCACTGTTTCCGTTTGTTACACTTCTTGAGAACATAACCCTCAGTGATCTAACACTGGGAGGCTAGTGCAGGCTGCAGAAGGCATACCTGGGCGACAGGTATTGGTATTGCAAGGTTCAGCAGCTGATCCTCATGCAAGGAGTCTCAATCCTCGAAGATTGGATTGGTTTCACTAAGAATGGTGGCGGTTTGTTCCTATGCAGTTTTTTTTGCTGGATTCTGTTTTGCCTTCAGGTCTGGTATTGATTCCTACACCCTACTGTGACTCTCTTTATTCAGGATCTATTTGGGCTCTGAAATGTGCCCAATCCTTTCAAGCTTAGCCTGGGCCCCTTACCCCTGTCTCTTTTGACCTGAGGGTTTGCCTAGCCTACATTAGGGTACAGGTGGGACATTCCTGGATATATCTCAGAGGTCTGACTTTCACTGTCCCTACCCCTCTGACACCATGGTCAGCAGATTCCCAGCTCCTAAACTAGAGCTTCATTCATACATGATTTCTAATTCTGAGCTGCTTGGCTTTCATGTTTGCAAAGAATTTGGGAAGGGTTCAAAAGACAGTCATAAAAATGATTTAATACGTGGAGAAAAGAAAGAGCCTATGAAAAAAGTTAAACTGACCTGAAATTCTTCATTTGGAAACAGTAATTAGCTCCAAATTAATGCAGAGTTCTAATAGAAGATAGTAAGTATCTTCCAAGGAAGATAAGGCAAAAAGAAACACAGCTAATTTGTAGACTGAGAATCCAGGTTGACCTTGGATAGTGGTTCTGAAAAATTTACAAGAGCTGTGAACTAAATGATGTCTCGAGGGGTTCAGAAACCCACATGCCATGGATTTCTTAGGGATTCATGGAACCCAAATGTGAAACCTTCGTAGTTAAGGAAATCTTTGCAAGAGTGATGGCTGTTACACATGAACATGGATACTCAAAGAAGGGTAACAAATTTTCTTCTGTAAAGATGCTTTTAAAATTGTTTTTCACCTCCATGAAAATGCAGAGGACCTAATATAGAAAACCCATTTGTATGCACAGTAATTAGATTGTTTCCTTAGTTATGAAATTGTCAGATATATAAGGAGTCAAATGAAGTGTATCTACCTCATGTAGTGAAGGAGATACTACCTCATGTAGTTTGACTGCAAGAGGATGCCACCACCCTCCAGGCAGAGTGCTATATTTACTTGAGAACCTATTGTTTGTATTGAGACTTACTCTCCCACGAATGACATATGCAACCCAATGCAACCCAGTCGCTTTGGGGAGCTTCTATTTTTTTATCTAGGAAAGGAAAATATTTGGACCACATAGTTTCTTAGGTACCTTCTACTTCTCATTATCTCATGTTAAGGGTCCACCAAAGACCTACCCTGGATATGCAAGAAAATAAACATTCCATATATCACAAATTCATTGTTCACAGGATCCATTTCTCTTGTAAGTATTAAGTCGTAAGAGTACAAGGGGCCAATACAAGGGGGACTTAAAAGATAGACTTGGGTATTAATTCATTCAAAATACACAGATCTTTTTCTTTTGCTCAAAAGCATAGGAAAACAAAGGGCCAATGGTAACCTTGAAACAAATTCACCTATCTATCAATGAATCTGTTCTCGGGCAATAAAGACCTGGATTTTCTTTTTGTTTATACCAACGGTGTGAAATACAATGCATGGAAATAGAATGAGGCTATTGATTCCTTTGCAAGTGTACAATGGTACAAACTTGTTAGGACAGGTTGAGGCTATGCTTATATTAGCACATATTTCACAGTTGTTCAGTGACAGGGACAACTATGATTCTTTGTCTCACAGGAAACAGATGACAGGTTTAAAACAGTGTATGTTTTCTTTGTTAGCTTAAGAATCACCATCCACAGTGTGATTTCTCAGAATGTCCAAGTCTTTTTTGTTCATATCTAGGTAATCTCATAAATATCGAAGCTATTCTGAAACGGAATTATTTTTTAAAAGGTAGTATTTTTTCTAAATTGATAAACTACTCATTAGGCAACAATTCAATTGCATTGATCTTTGGGGAATGATTTTCTTGATATTGTACCGTTTACTGAGTCTTATGCAGCCCCCACAAAAAACTAAACAAGAATTTTGTATGAGCTAAAAAACAAGCAAACATGAAGTAACATTGATTTATTCCTCCATCCCCAAATGCAAACAATGAGGAAGAGCTTGGAAAAGGTGGAAAAGGGAATAGTAATTAAATTTTTAAAACTGCTGTCTTTTTTTTACTAACGGCCATTTATTAGGGAAGTATACCTGAACAAGAGAGAGAAACTAGATCTCTGATGTCCTAAGCTGTCCCCTCCATGGCTACCTTCGTTTGCCATCTATTACAGGCAAATACCTATTTTGTCCAAGCGTAAATGGATAGAATCATTGAAAATGAGAAACAAATGTCTATAATTAATTTTTCTTTTCTCTTTCAATAGTAACACAAAACTGTAGCAATATGACCACCCAATCTGCAAGGGCCTTTCCCCTTCTATGCACTTCTAATCAGGTGGATTAACTATCTATTTCAATTCCCTCTGTTCCTAGCTTGCTTCACATGTTATGCTTCAGTTATAGCCTTTCCCATTATATTATTGATCTTTCTGTACCTCTGCAGAAAGCAGGCACTATATCTTCTTTCCAAACTATCTTCCATCCTTCAATAATTAACTAAAACTCTACTCTGTAGCAGGCATATCTTTTCATTCCCCAAGCCTAATACAATGCCTGACACAAACTATACACCCAATAAGTGAAGGTTTTATGTGAACTATAAAACCCACTTGTTCTCCACATCTACACCGTGGTCCCCAAATACACACAAACACACGCATACACACAAACCCAACCAACCAACCAACCAACCTTTAAAGAGGCTCTGTTGGAATGTTGTCGTTAAGGAAACACAAGCATTTGCTATGAAACTGGATGTGAAGAGTCATCCTCGTACACTTCAAGCTACATTTTTTGACACAGTGTCGATGTCTACCACTTTGAGCTACATGGGAAACATCTGTCTGATGACAAAGTTAATGACGTGCCAACAAGTGGTGCTGGGTGACTTGGATATTCATGTGCAGAGAATGAAACTGGACTCCTATCTCATACCACATATGAAACAATGCAAAACGGATCAAGGAGCTACAGGGGTGAGCTAAATCTATGAAACTAATTTAGAAGAAAACATAGGCAGAAATATTTGTGACCTGGGATTAGGCAATAAGTTTTCTTAGATACCAAAAGCACAAGCAACAAAAGGAAAAGAAAACATAAATTAGACGTGATTGTCAAGATTAAAAACTTATGTATTTCAAAGGACACTATTAAGAAGTGCAAAGAAAACCCACAGAATGGGAGAACATTTCTACCAGTCATAAGGGATCTGTATCTTGAATATATAAAGAATTATTACAATTCAACAAAGACAAATAAGCCAATTTTAAAATGGGCAAAGGATCTGAAGAGAAAGTTGTCCAGAGATAGACAAATAGCCAATAAGCACGTGAAAAGATGTTCAACATTATTACCATCAGGGAAATGCAAATCAAAACCATGAAATAACACTTTATACTCACCAGGACGACCATAATGAAGACAGATAAGTAACAACTGTTGATGAGGCTGTGGATAAACTGCACTCACACACTGCTGGTGGGGCTGGAAATGGTGCGATTACTTAGAAAATAGTTTGGAAGTTCTGCAAATGGCTCAACATAGTTACCCTATGATCCTGCAATTCCTCTTAGGTACATACAAGAGAAATAAAACGTGTACACAAAAACATCAATGTTCACAGTAGCGTTATTCATAGTAGTCAAAAATTGGAAACAATTCCAATGTCGTTAACTGATGAATGAATAAACAAAATGTGGAATATTACTGGGCAATAAAAGAAGCACTGATGTGTGCAACAACATGAATGGATCTTGACAACATTATGCTAATTAAAAGAAGTCAATCCCAAAGGACCACATATTATGTGATTTTAATTTTATGAAACTTCCAGAATAAACAAATCCATGGAAACTTAATGTAGATTAGTGCTTGGCTGGGGTGTGGGGAGACCAGAGGATCAGGATGTGACAGTAAGGGGGTGGTTATTCTTTCTGAAGTAATGACCATGTGTTTAAAATCGACTGTGGTGATGGATACACAATTCTGTGCCGATACTGAAAGCCACGGAATGGCACACTTTAAGTGGATGGACTGTATGATGTGAGAAGCATTTCTCAATAAAGCTGTTGGAAAGAAAAAAGCCGTCTACCAAACTTCTAAACGCTGGACTCCATTTTCAGCCAACTGGTTCGTAGCCAGAAGCTATAATCTTATTTGTATAGCAATCATCTGAAGTATAATACATAAAAATGGAACTTATTTATTTGCTTTGTGTCCTACATGTTTTTGTACTAAACGCTTGAGTGGCTGTCCACTGAGTTCCTCAGAGATCTGGGGCATATAGCCACCTGCCTATTGCGGTTTGCCAGCTCTCCCCCAGTGTGTGCACACACTTGCAGGAAATTCTCAATGGCTGTGTGTGAAGTCAATGAATGAACACTGACTCTGTCTGAGAGCTGAAGGTGGTAACAGTGAGCCCACTCCTATGTGGGGAAATGTGGTTGTAAACAAGTAATTGCAGAAAAAAGTTTTGTTCTATTTTCAACAACCGTTTACATAAAAACCTGCGAGTGTACGTAGTATCTCACTGTCAACTGAGAGACACAGTACTATTTTCAGAACCTCTAAATCACTCTGAATCTGGTTATTCTTAGTTTAGATGAAAGGAAAATAAAGCCTATCGAAAGGAATGGGATGAAAGATTTAAGTCAGATGAACTGCAATTTTTCATACTTTATTTTTTCCTGTCACTTTATGAAGAAAAGATTCAAACATTTCAGTTGAATTCAAGTCCAATGTGCTGAAGTCCCTTTCAAACATTTAAAATTAGCATGGCATTAAAATGGCTTTGAAGAAAGCTTTTAAATACTCAAGTTTCAAGGCTAAAAAAAAATAGTTAATCACATTTATAAATTAGCCCACTCAAATGTGACCATGAATCCTTTTGTGGCTAGTCTGCCCAATTTCTTGTGTTCTCTACACGCCAGCAGCATTTATCTGTGGGGACCCACCTGAGAGACACTGGCTCTGCTGGGGACAAGAAAGTGGCTCTTATCCTTGCACCTTGCATCTGGGTCTTACCACCGCAAAAACGTTACCGTGCAGTGCCCTTCAGGACAGAAATCGAGAGTGGGCGAAAACAGGTTTGTGGAGAGAGGTTTATTAGAGGGAAAGCTTGATGCCCCAAGGGAGCCACTCTGAAAGGACGGATGTGACCCTGAGGCTTAGAAGCACTGCTGCTGGATGGGCTCTTTCCTCCTCCTGCCCCAAAGGACGTGTTGGGGAGGGCACCTACAGGAACTTCATGCATCTGAAATCTCCACCTTGGGGAGTGTTTTTCATTATGATAATGAGAAAAGGGTAACTCAGAGGACAGCTCTTTGAACGAATGTGCATGAGCGACTTCAGAAACTTTTCCTGGGCTGCTTATCTCTCCTGCAACTATGGTTCCCTCGGTTCATTGTTGCGACCTGGCCGGGGGATGTGGCTCAAGGCTGCTGTCCCCAGCTGCCGGTTCCGGACACTGACCACCGACTACAGTTTCAGCCATGGATGAGCGGAAGCATCTCACTACTGCCAGTCTGGTCTGTGATGAGTGTGGTCTACTTACCCATAATCATTCTATCCACAATCAACTGGAGCACTTACTTTAAATGAAAACAAACGTCATCACAGCACAGAGGACTGTAAAGGGATAAAAGTTCTTTTCTGAGGTTAAGGAAGAAATGGTTTTTACTTTGGGCTATCTTTCCTCTTTCTGTGAGACAACCACTTTGAGCTGAAGTAGTAATTATGAGAAACAGTGTAACGTAGAGGAAGAGGCACTGGGTTAGTAGACATTAGACCTAAATTCTGGACCCTTGTTCTACCACTTAACTCCTCAGAGTCCTCTCTGTGACAGGCCTGCAGTGCCTGGCTCATGGGCTAGAGGGCCCGATGACCCTCTCTGTGGCTCTAACTATAGCCATCTCTGGGGACAGGGAGGCCCGCAATCAGAATTTGCTACCCTGCCTGTGACAGGACTGCCCGAAGGTACAAGAGGCCTGGCCGAACCCCTCATCGTTCTAACTCCACCTCTGAGAACAGGGAGGCCCCAGCTCAGCAGTTAAGAATTGTCAAGACAAGTTGACACCAGTAGAAACCAAGATGACTGTCTCAATGACCTCCAAAAGGTTCTGAAGCTCATTATAATAGAATCCCCATGCCATTATAAATAACACACCTACCCGGAGACAATGTCGACAAATGGCGACTGCGAAGGGCCCCCTGGCCTGATCACCCACCTCCGTGTTCGGGGAAGCTGCGCCGGCCCTTCCAATCAGAAACGTCAGACCGCTTCCGCAACAGCCAATCATGGGCAAAACAGGAGAAAAGGGGTGGGGCCGGAGGGTAAGCGGGCTGAGGGGGCTGAGGCTGCTGGAAACCACAGTGACGCCCACCCGTCTTTGGTTCCGTTTGGAAAACCGAATGTCCCCTCCCACACCCCCCTCTCCTCCCTTGGCCTCGCGATGGGACTGCCGCCTCTATCTCCCCGTCGCGCTCCCTGACACTCACTCTAGGGTTCCCGTCCCTCCCCATCCCTCCTCCCACTCGCACCGACCTCTGATTAGCCGGGAACCCTCTTGCTCCCTCCTTGTCCCTCTGCCCCCCTTTATCATTTCTTTAATACGACCTTCGATCCTTGGGGCTTTTGATTCTGTAACTTCCCTCTGGCACCCCCAACACCGAGGAGTCCAGTCCCAGAGTCCACAAAAGACCCCACATTTCCCCAGGTCGCCCAGGCCAGCCTCGTGCCACCCGGTGTTCCCGCCAACATTGCTGGTGGTATTGTCACCACCGGCCGTAGCACCCACTCGCCCTCTGGTACCAGGATGGAGCGGAGAAGAGCTCTCCACCCTCACCGGGGCAGATGGATAGGGACTGGGGCAGCTAGGGAGCCCCGTTGTTTACTCTCTGTGCAAAGAGCTGTGGGATGCGTGTCCGGCCAACCCTGCTCCAAGCCCCAGGGGAGGTGGACACAGGTCCGCGAAAAGGATCTTTCGCCCCTTGGCGACAAAATGACATAACTATGCGACCTGCCACAAAAAAAAGAATGCAGATTACAGATACGTGAACGTCCTCTGACAGGGCAAGCACCGTGAGAGTGTACCCTACAGAGTGATGCTTTGGCGTGCTTAAGTACTGTACCTAAACAATGGGGCACGGAAGAACTCCCTTTATCTATTCTTCTTGCTTCCTCTGCCTCTGCCTCACCCACGCACCACACAGCCTTCTGGAAATCACTGTATGCCTTCACTCTGGCTGGACTTGGTTCTTTGGCAAAGCCACCAGTTTCATCCTCCAGTCCTAACTCCCTGTCAGCAGCAGCAGCATGGAGTCGGTGAGGTCAGTCACCGACGCCTTCTCCCTCCCGCCTTCCAGCACAGGGCTTCACTCCACTTTCCACATCATGGCCCACACAGAGTGATATCATCCGTACCTCCATGGCACACGAGAGTAAACAACGGGGCTCCCTAGCTGCCCCAGTCCCTATCCATCTGCCGGAAGCCTAAGGGGCTGAAGGTATCAGACATGTCGGTAACACTTGGGAATCTCATGCAGAGTGGGGGAGTACGGTGATCAGATCCGAAAACCAGACTGGTGAAAACCAGGGTATGTCAGATGAGAATAGAATGCAGGCCCTTGTCTATCCAGATTCAGAGGGAGTACAACCTAGAAATGGCTACTGTTGAAACTGAGGTTCAAGAAGTTAAACGCAGGGGTGTAGGACCCTCCTAGGTGTAAAGTGGGAACCAGGTAGACAGGGGAAGCAAATGGCCACAGAGCAGCTGGGTTTCTCAGATATTTGAAATATGAGCTGATGCAGGCACATGCCACCTTCAGAGTCCACACACTAGTGACCAGACATCCAAACACATGTGACAGCTGTCTGTCAAAATTAGGTCAAGGCTGTAAGCACAGCACTGACCTACTGTGCTGATAGGGCTATTTCTGCTGTCGGATGGATGTTTCTAATCTACACTTGTCCTAGATAAAGAAAATCAGACTGAAACAAAATTATAACATAAACGGGGCTGTGCTGTCTACAAGCTCCATGATTGGTGGCTGACAGAAGGCAGTTTCCTCTACTCCCTGTCCAGACCCCCACATTGTAGCTAAGTCTTCCGTGAGGAGAGACAAGCAACACCTCACCCCCATCCTAGGGTGCTTCAGGAAACGGCTGCAGTTGCCATTGCCCAACTGAGCATTCATCCTGCAGGTCTTCTGTGTGCATCTGGACCTGCAGAGCCCTGGTGACCTAGGACACCTGACAGCAACAGGAAACTATTCGCTCAATGAAAGTACATTTTAGAGGTGGTCACTTAGCTCAGGCCCCTGTAACAAAATAGCACAGGCCAGTGGTTTCAACAACAGACACTTATTTCTCACAGTTCTGGAGACTGGGAAGTCCAAAGTCAAGGTGCTAGCAGACCGAGTTCTTGGTGAGGGCCCTCTTCCTGGTTTGTAGACAGCTGCCTTCTGGCAGTTATTCTCACATGGAAGATGAGATTGAGAGAGAGGAAGAGGGGGAGAGAGCGGGAGTGGGGGGAGAGAGAGAGAGAGAGAGAGAGAGAGAGCGTGCGCGCGAGAGCGAGTGCTCTAGTCTCTTACAAGGGCACTAACACCATCATGAGGATGCTGCCCTCATGAGTTCATCTAACCTACTTATCTCCCAAATGCTTTGTCTCCAAATATTATCATACTGGGGATTAGGGCTTCAGTTTGCAGGGGACACACACATTCAGTCCACAACAGAAGTTTTTGCCAAATGCTCTGGAGGCATGAGGGGTATGAGTCACAAAACTATAAAATCACAATAATAAAATGTACATATAGTTCCTCAAAGCACTGTATGTGTTATATATATGGGTATGTATATAATTTATAACCTGTTTTAGTGGCACTTTAAGTTGAAATCTCATTTATTTTCAGTTAATGAGACCTTCTAGTAGGCAAGCTTTCTAATCACATATTTTTGTTAAGTTGTACGTGGTCCTATAAGGCACAGATGTCTTTACTTTGAAAAGAACAGCTACCAAGCCCTGGATGACAGGATGGGAACTGTGAGACGTCTCAGTTAGTGACGTGGGAGGCTTCATTTCCCGCAGGTGCTACTGGCTGCCTCAATTCACGAGTCCACTGAATGTGTTTGACCTTCTGCTCTGCAGACCTCTCACCAAATCATAACCTAGTAGAATGTTGAAATCACAATTGTGACAAACTGCTTCACAACAAGCTTCAACCAAAAGCAACAACTGCACCATTTAGGTTTTCTGTGACTTGTGAATTTTCAGGGTGCAAGTTAGAACTTTCTATTTTAACTTCGAGGGCTCCATATTCAGAATTAATAATGACTTTCTATGCAAATGTGGAAAAAGAAAAGACAGCCCTTATCTTTCATTTTATGAATGCAATAGAGTCACGAAAAGGTAATTTTTCTTTTGTGATGCTAAAATGCAGTATCATGTTCACATTTTAAATAAAGTGAACTATGGAAGCAAGAGTTTTCTTCCTACACTCAAGATTCACAATATAAAATGTCTCTTGAATTGAGAAATTTTCAACTGGGTTTCCCACACATGATTCTCCATGATGGAATCTTCTGAGGCATAGGATTCCATGTACCCACACAAAACTCTGAAATACAGTTTTATGAATTTGGAGAATATGCCAAACAGAATGCAAGACTGAGATATCAGCGTGGAAAGTAGGCCTGGCTGAAGGATTCCTGAAATAGAAGTTCCTTACCTGAAACATCTGAAAATGACAGGTACCAAGGCATAAGCATCACAAATTTCCAAAGTAATTAGACCAATGATTGTGTCATTGTCACTATTAGTTAGTATTTACTGGGATGGTTAATTTTATGTGTCAACTTGACTGGTCATGGGGTATTCAGATTAAACACTATTTCTAGGCATGTCTGTTAGAGTATTTCTGGAGGAGATTAGTTGAATTGCTGGACTCAGTAAACCAGATTACTGGGGAGGGTATCATTCAATCTCTTGAGGACCTTTCTAGAACAAAAAATTGAGGAAGGAATTCTCCCTTTCCCTCCACCCCCCTCTGTTGAGCTGGGATGTCTCACCTCATCTTTTCTTGCCCTCAAGAAAAGATGGTGGTGACTTATACCACTGGTTCTCCCAGGTCCTCAGCTTGCACATGGCACACGATGGGACTTCTATTGGCCTGTTTCTCCAGAGAACACGGAGGAATGCATTCACCCAATGGCAACTGTGAACATAACACTCCCTGCAGATAGAGAGCGTAGAGACTGTGCTCCTCAAAGAATAAAATTCCTCCTCACGACAAAAACTTCGCAAATGTGCTTTCCTCAGCTGGTTACATACATAATTCAAATCTACTCTTTTCTATGTCATATGCTACAAATAATAAATACATCTAGAGTCTAGATGGAAAGAAAAATAGAGATGGAAGATCTGGGTTCAAATTCTAGCTCTGCTGCTTACTACATGTAGCCTTGGCAGGGCTCAATTCCTTTCTCTGTAAGAGTTAAGTTAATAAAACTGATCTCATATAATTGATGCATGTTATCTATAGTTAGGCATTCACTTAAAAAGGTTTGTAAAACTTGCTTTACTATTTCATAAATTATCAACAGTAAACCCTTATCTTTTTGTTGAAGTTGCTACCTTATATTTGATATTTATGAACTTCAAGGGTGACTGCTTTGAAGGCTAGTGCTATGGACTGAATGTTTGTATACCCTCAAAATTCCTATGTTGAAGCTCTAACACCCAAAGTAATGTATTAGGAGGTGGGGTCTTTGGGAGACAATTAGGTTTATTTATTTATTTTGACAATTGGGTTTAGATGAGGTCATGAGAGTGACACCCCTATGATGAGATTAGTGCCCTTATAAGAAGAGACTACAGATATTGACCTCCATCTCCAAACCCCTCCCCTCCCCCAACCCTACACAGCAAATATATGATCAACTGCAAGGCAAGAAGAGGGCTCTCCCAGGGCATGAATCAGCACGCATCCTGATGATGGTAATTCAGCCTCCAGAATGGGGAGAGAGAAATGTCTGCTTAAGCCACCCAGTTTATGGTATTTTGTTATGGCAGCTCAAGCTGCATAAGACAGACAGCATTTACTCAATTGCGTGTAAAATGTTCCTGTAGTAAATTCAAAGAAATAAAACTTTTTTTATTGCTTTACACTTACTTTTACCTGGTAAAAGATACTAATGGCTTCTGCATCTTTTTCAAAAGTGTTTCCTTATATACTTTCTTCTTTTGATCCATTAAAGACAACCTTGGGAGATATACAGGATATGGATTATTACCTCCTTTTTACAGACAAAGAAACATAGTACAGTCAGGAGTTCAGAGGTCACACCAAGGACCATTTCTGGTTACTCCAATTCAGCTTTTGATAATTCCAGACTCCTGTCAGCCAAAACAATCTCATGTGCCTGATTTTACATAATTCACTTTGTGAATAACACCAGAAAAGGACTCAGTAGGACAGTGGTTTAACCACAGGCATAATATTTTCCTTCGTATTAAAGAGTAAAACGAAAGCTTACTCACCAAGATGTTTCATTCAAACTCCAGCACAAGATACACACATGGCCAAAGTCAACTCTCGGGGGTGTTCTACCATGATCTGCTATAAACAGATTTGGACCCAGAGAATGTAGACCAAAGAGACAGAAGGAAGTGTGCAACAGCAGCTGCCACATTTTAAGATGCAGGAGCTATTTTAAAATCCTTTGCTGGGTTTTCTTTCTGTGTCTGTCTCTTTTCCCTGTCCCATAGCCCATCTTATTTAGGCTTTTCAATTAGTCCATAAAACCAAAGGGTCGCAATGGTTGAATATGACACCAATTATCCCTAACTGAAATTATTCTCATACATACTTCCATTTCACTTCTCAAAACCTTTTCTTTTCCAGTGTGGAAATCCTCAAGGATGCATTATCCCAAAAAATTATCCAAACTACATACTGCCATTAGATTTTAGAGCCACATTTTTCTTTTTTAGAAATTAAAGTACAAATCTATTGTGTATTCGTTTGAAGAGGCTCAGTGATGAAAACTCTTTGATTTTGGAAATAGTTCCATCATGGGACTAGTGAGTAAAGGTGGATGAACTAACTAGGTAATGCTGCTTGAGGTTACTCATAAAATAATAAATGTGGCTGTGAAATAGAGACTGACTTCTGATGATGGCACCTACAAACTAGCTCCTCCACTACCTAACCTTCTTTCTTACCTTAGGACCTGAGAGCAACTGTTCCCAGTTCTTGGGATCTTTTTGCAGGATGCTCTTTGTCCCCTAAAAGAGTTAAGCGTCACTTAAAGGAGCCCTTCCCTGGAATACCCTAACGCCAGCATGATCTAGCTCCATGTCCACGTTTGTTTAAATCAGTGTCATGTCTGTTTCTTTAATAACAGCTATCATTGTTTATTAATTTTAAAATTATTATTGTTTTTCTCTCTTTCTTTCCACCTGTGCTGTCCAATGCAGTGCTCACTAGACACTTGTGGCTATTTAAATTCAAATACCTTACAATTAAATAAAAGTAAATAAAAAGTGACAAATCAGATTTTGTGAAAATATAAAAGGCACTGATAAGAAGATAAAGTGAGAAGCCACAAAATGGGAGAAAACATTTATGTGCAAAGCACATCTATGATTAAAGACTAATCCAGAATATATAAATAAATCTCCAAACTCAATAATAACAACAACCCAACTAAAATCAGGCAAAATATTTAAATAGGCATTTCACTAAAGATAACTTAATGATGACAAGTAAGCACACGAAAAGATGCAAATCAAAGTTGTCTTGAGATACCAGTTTATACCCTCTAGGATGGCTATAATAAAAAAGACAGGTAAGTGCTGGGGAAGATGTGGAGAAAGTGGACTCATACACACTGCTGGCGGGAATGTAAAACCACTATGGAAAATAATCTGACAGTTTCTTAAAAAGTCAAACATACAACTAAAATACGACCCAGCCATTCAACGCCTAAATAGATGAGAGCCCAAGTCCATACGAAGCCTTGTGCGCGAGTATGCACAGCAGCTTTCTTTGTACGGCCAGACCCTGGAAGCAACCCGAATACCCATTTGCAGGTGAATGGCCAAGCAAACTGTGGTTTGGCCACATAATGGAATACTACTCAGGAATGCATGAACTATGAGTACACTCAAAAACAGGGATGAATTTCAGAATAAATACATTGAATTAAAGAAGCCAGATGAAAAAGATTATACAGTAGGACACCACATAAAATCCTTGAGAATGCAAATTAATCTGCAGTCGCCTAGGAATGGGGACAGACCAAAGAGATGAGAAAGGAACGTGAGCAAACTTTGGGGGATGATAAATATAATATGTGCATTGTCTGATGGCGGTGATGGTTTCACAGGTGTAAACACATGTCCAAACTGACTGATTTATGTGCTTTAAAAATGTAGTTTACTGGATGTTGATTACAGCTTGGTGAAGCTGTTAAAATTTTCTTAGTTCCTCAGCTGTACCAGCCACATTTCAAGTGCCCAGTAGGCACAGGTAGCCAATGGCTATCAAACAGGACATTGTAGATAAAGGGCAGTCCATCATCACAGAGCATTCTAGTCAATGGTGACGCTCTAGACCAGGGGTCAGCAAACTGTATGCCAGGGACCCACACTAACTGTTTTCTGAATGAAGTTTTATTGGAACACAGGTCTGCCCATCCATTTATATATTGTCTCTGCCTCCTTTTGTGCTACTACGGCAGAGTGGGTAGCTGCAACCGAGACCCTAGGGTCTAGACACCCAAGTTATTTACCATCTGCCCCGCTTAGAAAAGGTTTGCTGTGAACACAAGGGGCCATATCTGTCCTGCTCACTGCTGTACATAACTAGTATTGACTACCCAATATATGGCACTGTCCTAGGCACTGAGGAGGGGGCAGCCCTGAGCAGGACAGAGAAGGTCCTCATTCTCATGGTTTTCACAATGTTGTGAGAGGGTCAGGTATTGTAACAAGGAAGTAAATAAGAAAACAAAAGGCAAGGATGAATGCCAAGATGAAAATAAAACAGAGGTTACAGAGACGATGAAGGGGCAACTTCCGCTCAGGTAGTCAGGACAGGCTTCTGGGGGGGACTCACGATCTGAGCAATGTGACAGAGTCAACACTGCAAACACCTGTGGCAGATGCAGAGGAAGAGCAAAGCCAAGGCCTCAGCACAGGGATGAGTCTGTCGACCTGATGTCTGAGAAAGACGGCTCACGTGGCTGGAGAAGGTGGCAAAGGCAGATGAGGTGGGAAGTGGAGAGGGCCAAGGGAAGGAGTCTGAATTTTATTCCAAATACGATGCAAAGCCACTGCAGGATTTTAAGCAGGTGGGCGACACCATCCATTCACATTTGTAAAGATCACTCTGGTGCAGCTAAATGGAGTCTGGTCAGGGAGGGGTAAGAAAGGTGTTAAGGTGAGGAGTTTTTGCAAAGGTACCAGTGATGGTCTGGCTTGGGCTGTAGTGGCAGCAGTGGAAGTGAGTGGAGAAATGCAAGATATGTTCTGAAGTGACATTTGACTGGCTTTCCTGAGGGCCATTGTAGAGTGAGGAAATGAGAGGAACTGAAAATGAATTCTAGATTTTTAGCTTGAACCAACGGGGGGGGGGGGGCACAGTAGTGTGAACTACAGATATGGGGGAAATTACAAACAATAAGAGCTAACGTCTATTGAGCGCTTATTATATGTCAATAGTCACTCAATTTCACATTTAATTTTCCCAACAATCTTGAAAGGGTAGGTATTATTGTTATTTTCATTTTATAAATAGGAAACTGAAAAAGTTAAGTAACTTCCCGAGGTCAGAAAGCCAGTGCCAATACAACGGAGACCTGAACCTAAGTGATCACACTCTACATTTCACTACATTGTATACAACTGCCTCCTTGTTGCTGGGAATATGAACTATATTCTAGGTAACGGCAGTACTACTGGGTTAACACTCTCAGGATGAGTAACGTGAAAGATGCTGTGGTTCTTTAAGTCCTATTATTTAAGATCATCTTATTTCCACAGACTACCAGATATAATTATCATCTACAGGGTGGCCCAAATGTAGGTATACAGTTGAATCAATGAAATGCATCACAACAGATTATATGGGTATATACACACATTGACACACAACAAAATAAAAACTACACTGTATAGTCACTTTCGGGCCACCCTGGCTATACTTTTCCAAGCACTTTCTCTAGCATTTTATGTCTTTGATTTTCATTTTACAAATAAGAAAACTGAAGCAAGTTAAGTGATTTTTCTCAAGACCACTAAGATAGTAATAGAGCTAGAACTAAAAGCCAAGTGAACTTATTCATACAGTGGCCTGGCCGATAAACTAGCCTTTAAAAAATGTGACCACTTTACATCACTACCCCAAATACACATACATATGTGAAACAGAGAAGAAAGTTATACAAAAACAGCCCTCACTCTTACTAATGTACTAATATTTTCTTTTCTATTTCATTTTTAAGAAAATGGTGATTGTACCTGGCAATTTAAACATTGAGCCAAACCTCAGTAATTAATACTACAACCACATAAGTAGACTTATTTTTAGAAATGTTTCATGACTCACTGAAACTATCAAGCAACAAAAAGGCAAAATGAAACACAAAAGAGATCAATCTGGTGCATATTTGGGATACATAAAGACTGGTTCATAACAGCATAATGGCAATGATTCCATGACGTGCACATTGGAAATAGTTTATTATTACTTTCTATTGCTAATATGGAGGTCTGAAGTCAAACAGGTATGTCCACTAATATTTAAAATAAAACAGAGATTCACTTTTCTGGAAAAAATATTAAAAGCAAAATACAACAGTTCTTCCACCTCACCTGTACCCCAAAGGGAGTAAAAAGCTGTAGAAAGACCAGATTGGCAAAATCTATTTCCTGTAAAAATAGGAAAAGGGCAAGACTAGATTGGTATAATAATTTAACAGCCCACTATGGTTCACGATGAAGGCAGCATCTTAACGACAAGGCTTATGATGCAAAGCAAGCTTTTATAACATTTATTGCACAAGTACTACCTTAGAATGATCAAGCAACTCTAACGCTTTCTCCCCTTGCCAGTATATTAAGCTTAATTACCCTTTGTAAAAATGGAAGAGAACTGTTCAGGAATATACACCTTGGATTTTCCCTAATTCCTTCAGTTTACAAGGATAAACATTGCTTTAAAATCTATGCCAATTACTGAACATCCATTTACCTTCCCAAATGTAGTGCTAACCTGGTAAATTCACACACGCACACGCACACGCGCACACGCACACACTCCCTGCATCTCTGAAGGGGAAAAGCGACAAGGACAAACCGCAGCTTCCATGCATCCAAGGCTGAGCTGGCACTACAGCTGCTACATCATCAAGTTCACGGTTAAGGTCCTTGGGAACTCATATAGTCGGCTACACTGGGCGCACCTATCTCACCTCTCCTAACTGACCTCTAGGCAACCCAGGATGTTGGTGGGAAGAGTCGTGAAAGGCAGTAAGATCCGGACAACCAGGGAGCCTGCACAATCCCTTAAGGCTCTAATGATATAAATGTAACTATCAACATATTTCTTTAAAAAAGAATTAGATGATACCTCTAATCCCAAATTTGTTCCCGGTGAATCCGGAAGGGCACCACCAGGACACAGCAAAAATGGCCAAATAGCAGAAAGGCTTGGGGGGAGGGGAGGATCGAGAGCAGAAATGGCCAGAAACACCCAAATCAATTCCTCAGAGAGGAGCAGCGGCTGGCCGCTGGCCGCCACGTGCACTTGCTGAGGGACCGGTTCCAAAGATACCGGACCCGATGGGAATCAGCACGCCGCACCGCGGCTGCTTTTATTCGAACGGAACGCTACAAGTTGTTGTCAGCATCCTTCCTCTCAGCTCTGACAGGCAAAGAGCGCGTCGCCCCCCTGCCTACACCAACACCCCGACCCCGCTCCAGCCCTGCCAAATCCCGAGGGTGAGGGGACGAGGGCAGGGCGAAGGTCCCTCGCCTCAGTTCTCGCTCCCCCCCACCGCAGCCCACCAGCCCCACCCCACCCGGTGCTAGGCCGAACCAAAGCTTCCTGTCCCCGCAGTGTCGCCTGTGAGCATCCCAAGCATACCTGCGAGTGTGACCACTACCTCAGAGACCCCAAGTCTTCCGGGAGCGCCGCGCCGGGCGCGGGACCCCTCCCCTTCCGCAGCCCCTCCCCACCCAACCCTAATACCGCGGAGCTGCAGCGCAGCCGAGCGCAGGTAAGGGGCTCAGCCCGGCCGCCTACCTTCCTTCCCGCGGGCTGCCGCGCTCCGCGGATGCCGCCGGCCCTGACGACCCCAGAGTTGACTCGTCAGGAGAAGGTGAGCACCCGTGGAGCCTCGGTGGGGGGGAACCCACAGGCCGAACGCCCGGAGAGGCCGGGGAAAGGCGATGCCCCAATCCAGGCCCCCGCCCCCCCGCTGGGGAGCGGGGCTGCCCGCCAACCCCGCGGCGGAGGGAGACGGGGGTCGGGGGGAGGCTGTGGGTCTGTTCCGAGCTCCGTTACGAAAACTGACGATTCTAGACGCAAAAGAGCCCGGGGATGCCGGGTGGTTTGGGACGGTGCGCCGGGCGTGAGGGCCGGGAAGTCGGGAATGTCTAAGCACTGACGCACCGGGCCGCGAACCTCGAACGTGAACGGTTTGCGGCGTTGAGACGGCGCGCCACGGTGGCGGGCGCGGAGGGCGCGCGCGGGCAGCGGGTCTGCTGCGGCAGCGGGCGCGGGGCCCCGCACAGCGTCCTCACCTTCTTGGTGTCGGGGCCTCCTGCGATCCGAGACACCCCTGTCAGGGAGGAGGAGCGCCCCGGCTGCCCCCCTAGAGTCTCTTGCTGAGGAGACATCGCTTCCATGAAGAAGACTTGCAAGCAAATCCCAGCCCCGGAGGCTGCGCGCTACACGGTCATGTTTGCAGGGCTGCGGCCGGAGGGGGAAGGACACGCGGTGGGGAGGCGGCCGCCGCGTTCAGGCGGGGAGCCGGGCTCCGGGTGCGGGCAGCGCGCCTCCCGTCGGGGCCATGTACCGCGGCCTGCGCTCGGCACCACGGGCTGGAGGCGATTGCAGCAACGACCGCCGGTCCGCGCAGCGGCTCGCCCCGCCTCGGGCCCGCCCTCTCTGTGCTGGGCTCCCCGGGCGGGGACCCGCCCCCGGCCGCCCTCCTCCCGCGGTGGCCCTCCCTACGGCAGCCCCGGCCTGCGGCGCGCCCGCCCCGGCGTCTTTCTATATATATGGTAGGGTACAGGCGACCGACTGACCTTTTCAGTCCGTCACTCCGAATGGATCCAGCCCAGAGGAGCTCACGGGTTTGTGTCACGAACCGGGGCCTCTAGCGCACGGACGCGCGTCGCTCCCGCCGCCCAGCCCCCTAGCACCGACCCCATCCCTTCCCGCGCTGTGCCTTTGGGGGAAGGCGCCGCTGCAGCGCGTTCATGGGCGCAGTTGAGGCGACTTCAGCCTGAACGGAGGAGTTGCAGTGATTTCTGCCTCGCTTTCAGCGGACTGCAGAGGGGTCTCCCCACCCCCTTCCCCACCCCCACCCCGGAGGCCCGGGTATGGAGTTGCGCGGCGCAGTGCCGCGCGGCTGTACACATTTGGAAGCCCACAGCATCGCCTGACCTCTTGTGCAATCCCAAACATTAGCCTGCCCGGGTCACCCTCCGTGGCTTCTGCAGCCGCCGCTCAGCAGCCCCTGCACAGTTTGCACCAGCGGTTTCCGCTGTCTGCGGGCGCCAAAGACCAGGGCATTCCAAACGTGAAAACGCGGGGAAGGAAAACGTAGGCAGAGAGAGGACTCTGAAATTGGCTTAGCTATTGAGCGGGCTACAATATGTGGAAGTGTTTATCAGATATCTGCGCTGAGAGCATAACTTCCTGTCAGCTCAAATAGTGGCAGATTTTTTTAAGGCCAAAGAATAATCAGAAGGAGGGGATTTGGCGCTGACCCGGGTTGAGTTGAGTGTTGCTGCCCTTTGCAGCACCGGCTGACTTAGTGCGGCCGATTCGGTAGGTGGCATCCTTCCCTTGGAGTCAGGACTACAGAGGATTAGTGGTGAAGGACACCGCTCTACGATAACGAGGTTGTTGAAGGAGGTTCGTTTGTTTTCGTGGTAAGGGGGGAAAAAAATCAAGGTTCCTGCCTGGTTGGGCTGTTATCAGGACAGGTTGTAGAAGAATAGGGCTCCGGCCGGCTCAGTGCCAAGCAGGAGATGCTGTCCAAAACATGCACACACCCACACACCACCACAACCACCAACCCCTGAACTGTTTATTGTGGAAGTAACGGGAAGAAAATGTTTCAGCCCCTTTTTAACCTTGTCCACATCACATTGTTTAAAGTAGACTTATATAGTCTTTATAAATCATGCATATATGATTATATAAATGGTGCTAATATAAAAGTATGTATACATTTATATAGGAATATATATTATGTAATATATACTAATATACAAGGGCTGTCTGGAAAGTATTCAGCTACATGATATGAAAAATAGAAGCATTTACTGCTGGATTTTTCCTGGACAGCCCTCGTAGAATATATATATGCACACAGCTTGTTTAGAGTGACCCTCCTTTTGCTGCTTAGGCCCTTGTGCAGTGATAAGACTTTGCACCCACTATAGAGATTATGGTGAATTTTACCCTGCAGAGGGCTTTGCAGTTTCTCTCAATCCTTGTGGATGCCATCCTCTTATGATTCCTGTCATGAATGGGCTATTCCGATTTTCCTTACTCTGCTTGATTTTTAAATTTTATTTATTTATTTTCAATTATAGTTGACATCCAACATTTTTTCTATTAGTTTCATGTGTACAGCATAGTGGCAAGAATTTATGTAATTTAGGCAGCAGTCCCCCCAATAGTTTAGTACTCACTGTGCTCTATACCTAGTCACTACAATGTTGTTGACCACATTCCCTATGCTCCACTCTAAATCTCCTTGACTATTCCGGAACTACTGATTGGTACTTCTTAATCACCTCACCTTTTTGACCCAGTCCCTGAACCTCCTCCCATCCAGCAACCATCAGTTTGTTCTCTGCATCTATGAGTCTGTTTCTGTTTCTGTTCATTTATTTTGTCTTTAGATTCCACATGTAAGTGATGTCATATGATACTTGCCTTTCTCTGTTTGACTTATTTCATTTAGCATGATACCTTCTGGGGCCATATATGTTGTTCAAAAAGCTGAGATTTCATTCTTTTTTATGGCAGAATAATATTCCATTGCATATATGTGCCACTTCTTTATCCACTCGTCTGTTGGTGAGCATTTGGGTTGCTTCTATATCTTGGCTATTTTAAATAATGCTGTAACGAACATAGGGGTGAATATATCTTTTCAAATTAGTATTTTGTATTTCTCTGGATAAATACCCCGAAGTGGAACTGCTAGGTCATAAGGTAGTTCTATTAATATTTTTTATTTTTTGAGGAACCTCCATACTGTTTAACATAGTGGCTGCACAATTTGCAACCCCACCAACAGTGCATGAGAATTCCCTTTTCTCCACATCCTTGCTAACACTTGTTTGTTGATTGACTGTGGCCATTCTGATAGATGTGAGGTGATATCTCACTGTAGTTTTAATGTGCATTTCTATGTGAATAGTGACTTTGAGCATCTTTTCATATGTCTGTTGGCTATCTCTATGTCTTCTTTGGAGAAATGTCTATTCAGGTCCTCTGCTCATTTTTAAATTGAATTGTTTATTTTGTTGTTGTGATGTATTAGTTACTTATAAATTTTGGATAGTAACCCCTTATCAGATGTATCATTGGCGAATATTTTCTCCCATTCAGTAGGCTGTCTTTTCATTTTGTTGATTGTTTCCTTTGTTGTGCAAAAACTTTTTAGTTTGATGTAGACCCACTTTTTTATTTATTTTTTTCTCTTATTTTCCTTGCCCACGGAGGTAGATCAGAAAAAATATCACTGAAAGCAATGTCAGTGAGTTTATTGCCTATATTTTCTTCTAGGAGTTTTATGGTTTGGGGTGTTACATTTAAGTCTTTAATCCGTTTTGAGTTTATTCTTGTATATGATGTAAGAAGGTAGTCCATTTTTATTTATTTATTTATTTTTGCATGATCTGTCTAATACTCCCAGCACCATTTATGGAATACAGTGTCTTTACCCCACTGTGTGTTTTTGCCTCCTTGGTCATAGATTAAATAAGCATATAGGTATGGGTTTATTTCTGGGCACTCTGTTCTGTTCCATTGATCTGTGTGTATGTTTTTAATGCCAATACCATCGTGTTTTAATTGCCTTGTAGTATAATTTGATATCAGGTAGCATGATACCTCCAATTTATTCTTCTTTCTCAAGATTGCTGTTGCTATTCAAGGCCTTTTGTGTTTTCATATAAATTTTAAGATTATTTGTTCTAGGTTTGTTAAAAATGCCATTGATAGTTTGGTAGGCTTTGCATTGCATGTATAGATTACTTTGGGTAGTATGGACATTTTAATGATATTAATTTTTCCTAATCAAGAGATCGTATAATGCAGTGGTTTTCAACCTTCCTAATGCCGCGACCTTTAAAACAGTTCCTCATGTTGTGGTGACCCCCATAAAATTATTTTCATTGCTACTTCATAACTGTAATGTTGCTCCTGTTATGAATCGTCATGTAAATATCTGATATGTGTTTTCCAATAGTCTTAGGCAACCCCTGTGAAAGGGTCGTTGGACCCCCAAAGGAGTTGTGACCCATAGGTTGAGAACCGCTGGTATAATGCTTCCATTTATTTGTCTCATCTTCAGTTTCTTTCTTCAATGTCTTATAATTTTCCAAGTTCAAATCTTTTGCCTCTTTGGTTAAATTTATTCCTCGATATTTTTTATCTGATTAGAAATGGAGTTGTTTTCTTAATTTCTCTTTCTGGTAATTCATTATTAGTGTATAACATGCAACTGATTTCTGAATATCAATTTTGTATCCTGCCACTTTACCGAATTCATTTATCAGTACCAATAGTTTTTTGTGGAAACTTTAGGGTTTTCTGTAATATCACGCCATCTGCAAATAATGACAGTTTTACTTCTTCCTTTCCAATTCGAATGCCTTTTAACTTCTTTGTCTTGCCTGGTTGCTGTAGTGAGGACTTCCAGTACAATATTGAATAAAACTGGGCATCCTTGTCTTGTTCCTGATCTTAAGAAAGATGCTTTAAGCTTTTCCCTATTGAGTACCAGGTTTGCTGTGGGTTTGTCATATAAGGCCTTTATTATGTTGAGGTATGTGCCCTCTATACTCACTTTGCTGAGAGTTTTTTTTTTAATCATAAGTATATGCTGGATTCCGTCAAATGCTTTTTCTGCACCTATTGATGTGATCATGTGATTTTTATCCTTCACTGTGTTTATATGGTATATCATGTAAATTGATTTGCGGATATTGAAACAACCTTGCATCTCAGGAATAAATCACCTTTAATTGTGGTGTATGATTTTTTTTAATGTAGAGTAGAATTTGGTTTGATAATATTTTGTTGAAAATGTTGGCATCCATGTTCATCAAGAATATCAGCCTATAATTTTATTTATTTTATTTATTTATTTTGTAATGTCTTTGTCGGGCTTTGGAATCAGGACAATTGTGACCTCCTAGAATGAGGTTGGAAACTTTGGGTGAATATTTCAAGTAGTTTAAGAAAGATCAGTATTAATTATTCTTTGAATGTTTGGTAAAATTCACCTGTCAAGCCATCTGGTCCAGGACTTTTGTTTGCTGGGAGTTTTGATTATTGATTTGATTATGCTAGTAGTAATTGTTTCTTTCAGACTTACTGTTTCTTCTTGATTCAGTCTTGGAAGATTGTATGTTTCTAGGAAGTTACCCATTTCTTCTAGATTGTCCAACTTGTTGGCACATAATTGTTCATGGTATTTTCTTACAATCTTTTGTATTTCTGTGGTGTCAGTTGTCACTTTTCTTGTTTCATTTCTGATTTTGTTTATTTGGGTCCTCTCTTTTTTTCTTGATGAGTCTGGTTAGAGGTTTATCAATTTTGTTTATCTTTTCAAAGAAACTGCTCTTGGTTTCAATGATCTTTTGTATTATTTTTAGACTGTTTATTTATGCTTTGATTTTTATTCTTTCCTTCCTTCTGTTGACTTCAGGCTTTGTTTGTGGTTCTTTTCTAGTTCCTTTAAGTGTAAGATTAGATGTTTATTTGAGATGTTTTTGGTTTGTCTTTTGAGGTATGCCTGCATTGCTATGAATTTCCCTCTTAGGACTGCTTTTACTGTGTCCCGTTGATTTGGGGTCATTGCATTTTTGTTTTCATTTGTCTCAAGGTATCTTTTGATTTCTTCCTTGATCTCTTTGTTCACCCATTCATTATTTAGTAGCATGTTCTTTAGCCTTTTATGTGTTTGTGGTTTTCAGTTTTGTTTTGTTTTGTTTCAGACTATGAGGGACTTTGGATTCCATGGTAAAAAATTGAATATTATTTTCTAGAGAAAGTGGTAAAAAGGGAACTGATATCTATTGAGTATCTGCCATGTGTTAAATATACTGTACATACATTATCTCATTTAATCTTCACCATCACTAGAGAGATAGGTATTATTATACTCATTTTAAATATAAAGATGAGGTTCAGAGAAATGAAGCAACTTGCTAAGGTTGCAAAACTAATAAGGGGTGGAGCCAGGATTTGATGTCAACAGTATTATAATATTACTAATAACAGCTATCATTCATTGAGAGTTAACTTTGAGGGATGTGGTGATATGGATTTGGTAGGGAAACACTACTATCATAATCTTCAAAACAACCCCAGTGGCTTGTATATTTATGCCCACCGTACCAACAAAGACTCTGGTACTCAGAGATACAAAGCTACTTGTCAAAGATCATGTGGCTACTGAATGCAAGAGCCAGAATGAAGCCCAGGATACCAAAACCCTTCCTCTTAACCATGACACTTGAGGTTATTGTCTTCTTTTTGTTCCCTATAACTGAAGAGCATCATAAATTGTGTTGCATCTGTTTAAAACTATGTATGACCCCAAACCCTTCTGCTTAGTCTATGGTAGCTTGCTTGCTGGTCAGAGGCTTAGCATGATCATTTTTAAAATGTATTTACAAAGCAACTTGATATTTTAATAAGAAACAGTAAAAAGAAGCAATATCTGTTCCCCATCAAAGTTAGGTTGCTCTATGAGCCAAACCTAATTAATTAACTAATCATCATTTATTGTCTTATGCTTCAAGGGTAAGTACAATCTGTGACATTTCTCTCCCCCACAGGTCACTTTTGGTTTCTTTATTCTCTTTGTTTTTCCAAGGCATTTCAATTGACTGCATGTTTTTTTAGTTTTGTCTACATGTTTATGTTATATTTCTCTCCAAAGATTTGTGGAAATTAGCTCTTTTTACTATATCCCAGTTCACTGCTGAATCTGCTGCACAGTTGATTAGTCTCTGTGTTGCTATGGAAGAGTTAGGGAGCTCAGACCATGAGTGGGTTGGGATCAGCTAATGAGTGGTGGATTGTTGGAAAGTAAGCCAGTTTGACTTGTCCAAAGCCCCTGTTTTTAGTAGCTACGCTGTATGCTTTAAACTCCATAAAACTTTAAGCATGTTAAGGTTTTATGGTGTTTATAAAACCCCTAAGGTTGCTAAGCTAAATTTCCCCTTCCTATATGGGTATTGGTCCTCAGTCTGAGAAGTAGGACTCTGAATTAATCACCATCAAATGCATTTTGTCAGTAGAAGTTTAGGTAACCAGTATTTAAGTAGATGGTCCAGTATCTTAGCTTCCCATAGGTTGGACATTAAATTTCAAAATTACATTATTTGCATTTTCTTCAACATTTGGTATAGTTTTTTTTCCCTTTAAATTTTGTATTGTGGAGAAGTACATATAACATAAACTTTATCATCTTAATGTTTTTAAATGAGTAGTTCAGTGGCATTAACTGCATTCATATTGTTGTGCAACCATCACCACTGTCCATCTCCATAACTCTTCTACTTGCAAAAAACTCACACTCTGTGCTCATTAAACAATGACTCCCCATTTCATCTTCCCCTAACCCCTGGTGTAGTTTTCAAGTAATGAATTATTTCTAAAAATAAACAAAAATACTTGGACAAATAATAACCCCCCAAAATGTCAATTTTTACCCTTGTTCTAAGTGCATCTGGCTATGTTACTTAGTTATATTTGGATCTGGGGACTAGATCCCAAGGTTTTATTTTATGTGTTTGCTTTCTGTTACAGATTCAAGTAATCTGTAAGCTGTTGTTGATGATGATGATGGTAGTGTGTGTATTTTGATCATCCACACTGTGGTAAATAGGACTGGAGGAATGTTGCAGGGACTGTTCCTTCACTCTACTGATGTCTTTTGAATGAGAATCACACAATCCTGAGGTCCTCAGAAAAACCAACACTCAGAAGTTGGCTTTGGAGGAATGCCTCAGGATTGCTGCCTTCCCTATAGGCATCACAGGCCCGGATAAAGGAAGAAGCATCAACTTGCTAAAAGGCAGGGTGATCATCTATCCTCTTTATGTTGGTGAAGGCACTTTGCACAGTGCCTGGTCTGTATGAGATGTTCAGGAGCATGCTTATCAAATCAAAATGAATTAAACACATACTACAGACCATAGTTAGAGACCAAATGCAGGGTAATTTTCTCAGATTTATCTTGTGATTATTTCCTGGTAGTGTTAATATCCTGAACTCATAAAACAAGAGGG
Organism: Lyroderma lyra; assembly: GCA_004026885.1. Lineage (NCBI taxonomy): Eukaryota > Metazoa > Chordata > Mammalia > Chiroptera > Megadermatidae > Lyroderma > Lyroderma lyra. The sequence goes on from PVJL010002399.1 coordinate 30,281, forward strand.
CTTGTGTACTGGTTCTTAGAAATAGCAAGAGAACAAGTAAGTGAAACTGCATTTCACTCTAGCTAGTCTTGAATGAAAAATAGTATTGAGGAGAAAGTGACTGATGGTCAAGTTTAAATAGGTAGGCCAAGAAGATGAAAAAATAGAATAAATTAAAAGTACAATAATTAAAATGCCAGTCCACTTTCTTTTCTCTTTAGAAAACTAGAATGCTATTTACCTTTACTTAGTTTGTCTTCAAAGACCCCTTCTCTTCTGTTTAGGGTTCACTGGTATGAGTTCAATGGTTTTGCTTGTCAGACTTCTGAGTTCCCTGGTTTTAATCTAGTGAGGGACTTGAACTCATCAAGAGCAGGCAGATAGATGATTTCTGAAATCTCTGTATCTACCTCACCCATTTCATTCTTTTTCAACATAGAGATAATTTTCCTTGTAAAGGCAGAGGTAAAACAGAAATTGAACTTCATTTTCTCTTTGTTATCCACTAACATTACACCATCATTCTTAAGTTAGTACCCCAAAATATTATTATTATTATTATTATTGATAACCCATAACTTAATAAATTCCAAGCAGTGATCACATACTTGGCCTGGAGTAGTTATTGCAATTTAGCAAAAGGATATCCTTGATAAAACTTGAACCAAAACCAAATAGAACAGATGGTTTCATTCATTTATTCAACAACTATTTATTGATCCTCTGTTATATGTCAGGGATTATAGTAGGCACTATGGACAGAGAGTTATACATTTTTGACCTGGAGGAGCTCACAAGTTAGGACATGGGGAGGAAGTAGGATGGGGAGTTGGAGAGGTGGGATAATCATTGGGCAGTTTAATACTATCATAGAAAAGAAGGTGGTGATTGTCGAGTTAGAGTGAACCATAAAATAGGATTTATTTTCCTTCTTTGATACGGTTGATCAGGAGGTACTGCAAGAAATAAATCTTGATTTTAGCAAACCACCTTAGTTTCTTATTACCTAACATGGCACCTCAGTGTATTCTGGAGAACAAAACTGAAAAACATGGGACTGAATGATATAGCACACTGAGATAGAATTTACATTTGGTTGCACATCAAAAGGGTGATTAATAACTAGGTACTAACATGAAGGATATCTTTCATGGTGTCATGGGGCTGTGTCCATGACTATCCTCTTCAGTAAACCTAGTGACAAATGTGGAACGTGTACACAACAAATATACAGATGACACAAACCTGGAAGGGAGAGCTACGGCAGGGGATGACACTTACTGAATTTTTCTCTGTATGAGACAATACTTTTGTCTAAAATTTTTAGACCAAAAATTGGGGGTCGTCTTATACACAGGAGTAACTGGTTGAGAAGGTTTCTTAATGTTGGGTTAGAAAAGTCAGGGTCATCTTACACATGGGGGAGTCTTATACATGGAAAACTATGATAGATTTAAAGTACCATATTTTGCCATGTATAATGTGCTCCTGTGTATAATGTGGACCCACGTTTTTGGCCCAGGGTTTCAAGGAAAATATTCTTTTGTTTTAATTTTGTAATTCAAAATTTTATTCGTTTTTATATTTAGGTACTTGTTTGTTGTATTATAAGGAATTTTAGCATTTGTTTTTTAATATAACTAATATATGGAATATAAAACTGAAAGCAATAAAGAAACAAAAAACTCATGGACACAGTCAATAGTTTAGTTGTTACTTGAGGGTAAGTGGGAGGAGGGTGGAAGAGAAGGGAGGGGAGTCAAATATATGGTGATGGAAAGAGAACTGACTCTGAGTAGTGAATATACAATGCAGCACATAGATGATGTTCTATAGAATTGTACACCTGGAACCTATGTAATTTTTACCAACAAATATTGCTCCAGTAAATTTAACAATAAAAAAGATTATTGTATTCCAGGGTATTATTTTGCATGTGGATATTGTTATTGATTTCTAGGGTATATTTTTAACTCATAAGCATAAATAAAATAATTAAAAACATTTATATAGATACGGAATCGTACCACCCATGTGTAATGTGCATCCTTATTTTTCCCTCAAAAATTTGGGCCAAAAAGTGTGCATTATATATAGCAAACTATGGTAACCCTAACAAGTTATAATGATAGGCTTAAAACAGATGAAATGTAATACAAAAAAAAAAAAACAAAAAACCCAAAAACCCAACCACAACACATAAAAGATTGGCTGCATAGTACAGAGAAGACAACTTGAATAACAAATATTTCACATAAAAATTTGGAATTTTTAGTTGCCCACAAGCTCAATTTTAGTTTTATATGGGTAGTAAAAAGTTAATGCATTTTAATGCTATCCTAGTAGAAGTGTAATATAAAGATATGCTTGTGTGTACTGCTAACTTAGCAAATATCAAGCTATATTAAAATTATTTGTTTTCTGTTTCTCTGACTAGATTGTGAAATTCTTGAGTGTAGGAATTATAACTCATTTATTTACATGTTCCCAGGATTTAGCTCAGTTCTTGGAATATAGCGAATGTTGAGGAAATAATTGTCAAATGACTCATGACTTCAATGTAATTAACTCATTTAAGCCTCTCAATACACCTACTGTGGAAAGACTATTATTATTTTCATTTTATAGATGAGGAAATTGAGGCCTCAACATGTTGTTTATGAAGTAGGGGGCACAGAAAAGCAAAATATACAGAAACTTTCAAAACCACAGTTTAGACAGTTGTTTCAAATGTCTCCCTTCAAGGCTTTTTTAAGACACAAGTAACTTGTCCAAGGTCACACACCTATAACGTGACAGAGCTGAGTCTTGAATCCCTGCAGTCCAGCTCTTCAGGTTAGGTTCTTGCCTACTTTGCTTTGTTATAATTTTTACATAATAATATGCTATTGGACTGCATATCTCTGACCGTCATAAGGTGCAAGGGTGAATGGAGATGCATTTCCTTCCCTTCTTCGTTCCTTACCCTTTCATAAAAAACAAAAGGATCTAAATTGGCTTATAAAAATGAATTTTAAAAATGTTAAAAGCGAGAAATTCCACCGCAGGGAAAATGAGAGTAAAATAAGATGAAGCCATGGTAAGGTTAGCACACAGAACACGTACAGTGAGGTTCTTTATCCGCGGGATCTCTGTGACTGCCTGACTCCCTGCTTGTAGCTCCTTCTCTCAACTTCTGTCACCGTTCTTGTCTACGTGATGCATTTGGCACTTTTTCATAGACTTCTCATAATTTTATGCATATAACCTGCATCCTCTCAATAAGATTTATATACTTCTTGAGGTTGGGACCTTGTCATAGTATCTTCCCTATTCTTTTGGCCCCTAAAATAATGTTGGTTTTATATTCAATTCTGTATAAACACCTATTGAATTGAAAGGAGCTTCGATTATTGGGTTAATCAATATATATACGTTTTCCCCCAATCCTTATTTCTTCTCTTTCTTTTTCTGTCTTCTTGGATCTCCAGGCAAAATTCACCATTCTTCCTCAGTATCCCTGGAAAGAACAATGTCCTCTATATTTGTACTCTGATACTTGGACTTACTACTTATATGTTGCCCCTATAGATTGGAACTATTTGTGGACATTATTTATGCTCATTTTCCACTCTGGGTCAATTCCTAATAAATATTAGTTTCAGTAAATAAATATCGGAAGGGAGGAAAGAGGAAAGGTAGAGAAGAGGATTTTTTTTTCCTTTTGGCCATTTGATTGTTGGTCTTCACCAGAAAGACAGTAGAAAAAATTAGGGTGACAAAATTTTCACATCTTGGAAGAGTCTTAATAAGGGAAAATTAGTTGAAATTATTTACTGTAATGGGACTAAGGGATTTGTGTTTTGCTTTTGTATGTTCCCTTTCTAGGAAAAGCCTAGTAATTAGGAGTCTGGAACCTTACTATCTGGCTTTGAATGTGGACACCACTATTGCATAGGTGAATGACCTTGGCCAGGGCATTTATGTCTCTGTGCCCCAGACTCATCATCTGCTGAAGGGGTTTAATAAAAAATATCTACCTTGTAGGGTCACAGCATAAACTGACTAAATATGCATAACATAGAGATAATTTAGAAAGGTGCTTGACACAGGAAGTACTATAGAAGTATTCGCTGTTATTATGACTCCTGTTTTTGAAAAACTAGATTTCTTGTATTGCAAAGTTTGGAATACCAGCTACTGCTAAAACATCAGCTGCCCTTTTAGAAGAGCTGGAAACACTCCACTGGACTCACTTTCAGCCAGGGCACTCTGCCTTTCCTGGAGTGATGCTGGCCACTAAACTGATGCTCATGAAGACAATGACATACCATTGTGATTGCAAAGTCACGAATTTCTCAAGCCCAGGATCACCCTGAGGAGCTTGGTTTAGATTTGTCCTTTACTTCAGAGCATAATTGGTATGAGGCAGGCAAAGGTCCAATTAATGGGTGGCCCAGGCTATGAGAGGAGATTCTGGGGATGGGAGGATGGCCCCCCAAGATGCCCTGACTCAGCTGTGACGTTCTTGGCAGCCTGGACCTGAATCCAAGTTTACAGATTTCTTAAGTTAAAAGTGATGGAACAGAAGCAACTGAAACCATGCTACATTTTTATTCTTCCAACCACAACTTAGTTTGGTATAGTCTTTTGAAGTTTACAAATACTCTTTCTAGTGTATTATCTCATTAATTCACCTGTGAAAGATACAGGGCAAATATCTTCATGAAACATCATAAAATAGAAATAAATATTAAGAGGAAAATTTAAATACACTTATCACTCCCAAAGTTATTTCCAGTCTTTCTCCTCTTAAACAGTGGAGTACGGTTTTTCTTAGAGATGGCATCCTGGATCTAAAAGTAGAGAAACAAATTAGGAAACTGGCATTATTGAAAAGGTCATCTCAGCTAAGTAAGAAGAACAGTAATGGCATCAAAAACATGGCTCAAATGTTTGGTTTTGACTGTATACCCTCAGCCTGTACAGAAAGTCATGGCAGACACACGTCTCCAATCTGTGGTTTACTGCTTCAAGTATACCCCAAGTTCTGATTGGAATCCACTCGCCCAAGCTGCCCAGAACTGCCTACTTGTCTAGTCCAGATACTTTCAGTAGGTAGTGGTAGGTGAGAAGCAAATAGGACAGCAAATGCAATTCAATTCACCGTAATTGAATTACATTTAGTTAAACATATTTATTGAGCTCTTGGTAATACAAGTTACATAAATGTGCTAATCCACATAAGTGAATTAGTTCAGGATTGGGGATCCAAAGAAATTAATATAAAGTATTATTCCTGCCTTCGAAGAGCTCACAATTTAATGAGATAGCCTTACATAAAACTAATTATGAGAGCCAAACTGTAGGGTGTCTTAGAGACATAAAATGGGCTATGAGGGCACAGAAGAAAGTGATTATTTTATTTCTGATGGGGCAAGACAAGAGCCCTAACATACACTGTCTTATTTAATCCTGTGACATCATCAAGGCAGAAACTGATTACCCCCATTTGAGAGATGGAGTAATTGAACCTGAAACAGGTTGCCCAAAGTTATGAAGAAGTCAGCGAGTGAACTTTGACTTGAACTCAAGTCTTCCAAAGCTAAAGCCTGTACCCTGAGGATCCTTATCTGACTGGGGATCTATAAACTCCCATCGTAGGGCTCCTGATACTCCACACATTCATGGGGAGGCAATGCTTTGTCCTTAGATGGGTCTGGGTCTACCCTCCTGTTACTTATGGTGGGAATTGCAATATCTCAGTGTACGTGGGCAGCTGGATTACAATAAAAGTCATAGGAGGGAAATCTAAGTCCGTCATTTGAATACACTTAAGGAAGAGGAACCAAATTCCAGAAATCATTCCAGGAATGGGTTCTGCTCCCTGCTGCCACATGATGCTCCTACATCTGCAACCCCTGTGAGCACCCCAGCACTGGGGGCTTGGGGGATGTCGTGGGGTGGTTTTCTCGGAGGGACGATGGAGTGCTGCTGAACTGTGTGCCTTTTCCAGAACTGTCGCTTGGCAGACGCCTTAGTTGCAGCACTCACCTTAGGACGCTAATGCCTCTAAGTGATGCCTAGGCAAACTGCCAGCTGTTTTTGCTTATCATTAGAATGTGCTTCTGATTTGGTTACCGTGGTTACAGGGAACTCCGGAGTTGGCGTTCACTCAAATCGGGGGTCCCAGTTTATATTCTTGGTGAATGCTGCACGCTGACCTAGCTTTTCAATATGGCCCTGTCCAGGCAAGGGCCCACACCCCTGTGTTGTAGTCTTCAGGGGCTCTGGGGGTTGGGCAAGGGAGCCTGACTTTAGAAACCTGTGTTGTGGTGTACTTTTATTATTAAGTGAATGTTACTTCCGGAAAGGAAAACAAGATATTTACTCCTCCTAGGAGCTCAGGGCCGCCTCTGGTCAGGCAGGGCCTCGTGCCTGGAATGGGAGTATGTCACTTTCAAGGGGAAAAGGCCGTTTCTTTCCGTTTCTCCTCCGGAGTGATCAGAATTGGACAGAATCACTCTCCTGCATCACCAGAGTCGTGATTGGGCTCAGCTTTGTCTGTCATCACCAGAGGCACCATCACCACCAGCCCGTGAAATTACTTCCCAGTTAGCAGAGTGACCTTTGGCGCGGCCAGCCTTCAGGACAGCGCTCGGGGAAGCCTTTGCCCATTCTCCTGATTGGAGGCCAGCAGCCTGTGCCTCTGGTCCCGTAGGCACCCGGAGGGCATCAGCTCAGGTGCTTCGAGCACTGGAAGAGGCATGTGCTCTAGCATCGACAGTCCATCCCTCCCTCCTCCCCTTCTGCCCAAGCTCCTCAGACGGAAGGTTGGAGGTTGTTGGTAGGGCCGCTGTGGTACCCCCTGCTCCCTTTCAAAACTGCCCTGGACATTCATTTTCTAGCAGTTGCATCTGCATGCAAGTGTGGCACAGGGCAGGTGAGGGATCCTCTTAGAATGATTGGCCCTTAGCCCCACCACCAACTTTTTGCCCCTCCCCCAAAATAAAACCCCATTCTCATTATGCATATTATTTTGATTCCTCACTGTTGGCAGTGGCTTCATTTTATTCTTTCTAGAAAGGAGTATGGAGAATTCTTTTACTTGGGGTCTTTAAGATAGGAATCCTTTATTCGGCTCCCCTTAAACCCAGGCAGCAGGCAACTCTGGCAGTCCCCCAGAGCAAATAATGACTCGGTATTTCAATATTCATTCTGAGCACTGTTTATTCCCTTGGGCGGTCAGGCACATGGCCCTCTGGAAATCGCACAGCAATAAAATCCAGTTTGAGCTGGTCCAAGTTAAGACATTTCAGGGAATGTGGGCTTGTTTGTTTTTTTGTTTTTTTTCTGCAAGCATAAATCTGACCACACCACTGTCTGTAGCTTGTCTTCAAGGACAACGAGTAAAGTTGCCATATTCAGGAACAGATCCAACTTAAGAAAAAAAAGGGCTCACATTAACCACTGCTTGCTTGACAACCCAAATGTTCCCCAGATCTGGGAGTCACAGTAAGGACACCTAATGAGACAAGAATAGGTGGCAATTCTTATTTGCCTGCAGCCTGATTTCAGCTGGGGAAAGTTTAATTTAGTGTTTGTGTGGGTGGGCATTTGCAAATTTGCAGAATAACTCACATTAACTGTTTATTTACTTGTCCTTTTGGAATTTGGCATGCAGCCTGGTAGCCAGTCACTGGCCAATGCTTAGCCAAAGTGGGGCGTAAGGGAAGTTTATACTAGAGGACCCTACCGCCTCTTTCCACTCCTTCTTCTCACACCTGTGGCATCCCCTCCCCCCAGATGCCCTGAGCTATTGTTCTCTCTCTCTCTCTCTCTCTCTCTCTCTCTCTCTCAAAATTTGCTCTGGAAAGAATCTGAATAATTCATTTGTTCTAAGTTATGAGACATCATCCCAGTGGGACAATAATGTCTTTTTTATTCAGCAGTATTAGAAAATGAGGCATTCCACATAAATAAAATGTCCAGATAAATGAAAATTACACTTTTAAGTGCCAATTTAAAAAATTAATTGGCTTGGATAGGAACATTTAAAAATTCATGATGTATTTTTAAATGTTCCTATCATTATCTTCATACGCTGAGGGTATGAAAATAATAATTGACCAATTGTGTATCATATACATTACAAAGTGCTTTCACACACCTTTTCTCATTTGCTTTGACAGTTTTTAAAAGGAGAAGTCAGGCTCATATTGTGATACAGCAATTACCATAGTAAAACTCACTCCAGACTGTAATATTAATACACTGATGTCTTCTGTGCTCATTCATGGGTGCCCATCATTTGCCCCTGTCGAAGATCCCTGTTAGTTTGCACGGCTCCCTTAGTCTTTGTGGCCGCCCCCTTCGGAGTCAGCTCCTGTTTCTCATTGCTGGAGAACCTGTATCCAGCAGTTTGGACCCTCCACTTTGATTTACTCTTCTTCCTCCAGCTAAACCCCCCATGGGCTGGGGAACCAGATGACTTAGTTTATTAGAACAGTGTCTAAAAATAAGACCAAACAAGTTATTCCTTTATTTTAGTTTGGCTTCAGAATGACTTTATTGTCCAGTTACAAAGCTTTGAAATTCTCCTCTGTGACCACATTGTCTCAGACCACGACCCTATTCTGGTTTTTATGTAAGCGCTCCTCTGCCCAGACTGGACCTCACTGTGGGCCAAGCCTGTGACGCTGTCACTAGGACCCCGAATCTCTTCGCCTCTGAGGAAGCCCAGCTGCTGAGCTGCTGGGATCCTGCCCCCTGGCTGCTAGCGTTCCTGGGGAAATGCAGGAAACCACGTGGAGTGTCCATTATAATTTTACAACTTCGTGAAAGTAATACATTATTTATAGAAATGTGGAGGATGAATTTTGAAATGGTCTCTTCCCCACTGAACACTTAACAACCCTCGTACTCTCACGCAGTCTCGGCTTGGCAGTTTGATGTGTTTCTGTTCAGTCCTTTTTCTATGTCTGTTTATGTGCATTTAGGTAATAATTTTGATTTCGTATTCCTTTTCTCTTCACTTAAGTTGATGTTGTTGGCATGTTCCCTTGTCATTGTATATTTTTATACCCATCATATTAAATGATTGCATAATACTTTTCATGTACTTATAAATATTTTCAATGTTAATCATTGAAAATGATTGTTTTCTCTATGATTAGACACTTCGCTTCTTTATTATGGTTTGTGATATTGTAAATAACACTGCGTAAAAACAACCCTGTGTACTTACACGTTTTCTTTCTTTAGGAACACTTCCTAGTTAACTCTGAGAGTTAGAATTACTGATCAAATGGCAAGAACAGTTTAAAAACTTGGTCTCTGGAATCTCGCATCTTTCCTTCTTCATGTAAATTTATATATTTTCCTATTAAATGCACTCACTAATTGAACATTCATCTTGTGTGTACTTTGCGTCAGGCATTGTGGAGAACAAGAGAAATTGCACATGGTCCCCACCCTCAAGGGACCCTCTGTTCAGTTATCCTGTGAACCCTGCCACAATGAGGTATTCACGCAGTGTGCTGGTGACACAGGGAGAGAGTGACTAACTCTTGACAAGAGACCAGATGTTTCCATTAAATTTTGAAGAATGGTGAGGCAAAGGCACGGATCCGCGAGAAGCACGTTAGGCTCAGAAAATTGCAAGCACTTCATTTTCGTTTGAACACAGTGGGGGACCCATGAAATACGAGCACCTGCTACAATTCATGGCAAGCTAGGTCTCAAGTACGTGCTAAATGTTTTATAGACATCATCTCTATCAATCTTTACAACAGCCTGCGAGGTAGGTATTAAAAAACAAAGTTAGCCCCATTTTGCATCACTTAAGCCGCGGAGTTGCACCCAGGTCCACCTGACCACTGAGCTCATGTCCTTAATCGTCATGTTTTACTGCCAGCTGGATGCGAAGGCGACCCGAGGGAAGAAGGGATCAGCACCCAGACATCTTTATAATTCATGCTGAAGAGGATGGCTTTGTTTTTTCAGTGAAGCCAAACTGGTTATTCCCTCTTCTGTGCTCTCATCAGACCCGTGCGTAGCGTACCTCTCTTACTGCCTTCCCGCAGTCATGCTGCTGCAAGTCCGTCTCCCCACTTGCCCCGAGTTAAGTCCAGTATAAAGACTGTCTCGGATGGACATTTGTCTTCCCGAGCTCAGGGCCTGGCGAAGTGCAGGGATGAAATCAATGTGGATGAATGAACGTATTTGTGAACTTTTAAGCCAGATCGTGAATATGCTAGAGCAGACGACTCCTTTTGGCTTGCACTTGCTAGCATTGTATTTTCAGGAATTCGTCTGAGCTTGTTATACCTGACCCTTATTAAACAGTAAATTGTGTAAACTGGCAAGTAAGTGTATTGTATTTACAGCAAAGGTAAATTGTCAAAAGCCATGACTTCTTCCTGATTTTACTGTTATCTGTGCTCTTGCAGTCATTTCATTGATCGCCACGGAAGCGCGGAAATACCATGTGATGGTGGGCATCTCTTCTAACTCTGCGTTCACACTGGCGACTTGACGTTGCCCACGGGGCCAGCCTTCTCTTCTTCCAAAACTCCTCCTTAGCTTTTGTGACAGTCATGGCGCTGATTTCCCTGTTTGTCTGGCCATTCCTTTTTCCTTTGCTTATTTCTCTCCATCTTCCCGTCTTTTACAAGTTCTTTCTTTGGTCCTTCACTTCAGTCTTGTCACTTTGGGTGACATCACCTACTGTCGAAAGTGTCAACTACTATCTCTGTTCCAATGACTTTCCCATTTAATATCTCCAACCCGGGTTCTTTTTTGGGCTCCAAATGCAGATCTCATTTCCAGCTACGTGGTGGGCATCCTGAGCTCAATAGTTTAGAATAGATCTCTTGAACTGTACCCGTCACGTGCCTGACACCAGCCATTTACCCCTTGGTGCCATTGTGACTTCCATGGTTATGTTGCTGGCAACTGCTTCATTTCACTTAGTGACCTGGCCTTAAATTCTTAATGTCATCCTGTATCCTTTCTCTCATTCCCCCTGACACTCTTAAAACCTTCATTTGGTAGCAGTTTCTGTTATGTTCTCCTTCCCATTGCAAGTTGTGTGCTTGAGATAGCCTGACCATGTTGCTTTATGTGGCTGTTACTCATGCACTTTTCTTACACTTCTTCAACAGCAAGCCCTTTAAAAGGCAAGAACTAATTTTTAGACTTCTTGGTATTCCTTAGAGCCTTTAGTAATATTATACATACTAAATGCTTTATCTTTATGCATTGAACTTAATTGAGTGAAAGCCTGAGGGAGCTCTCTTATGATTAAATTGGATGGACCTTATGAATATATTTTGGTGTTTTAAAGGTGTCCTTTGACTAATTTCAAGTTCCTGGCTAGGGCTTGTATCATTTAGATTGACACATGAATAATTGCAAGGAAAGGGTTTGAATGCAGTAAGATGAATAATGGCCACCCCAAACATGTCCGCACCCTAATCCCTGGAACCCGTGAATATGGTATTACTTGGCAAAAAAACGACTTTGCGGATGTGCTCTTAAGGATTTTGAGATGGGGAGATTACCCTGGATTATCAGAGAGTTCCAATATAATCAGAAGGGTCCTTGTAAGAGGGAGTTGGGGGGTCAGAGAAGGAGATGGGCTGACAAAAGCAGAAGCTGGAGTCATGTGGGGCCCCAGGAATGCAAGGGCTTTCCAGAAGCTGCAAAAGACGAGGAAGTCCGTCCTCTGCTAGAGGCTTCAGAAGGGAGGCAACTCGACCGGCGCCCTGGTTTTAGCACACTGAGACTGATTCTGGACTCGTGACCTCTAGAGCTTTAAGATAATAAAGTTGTGTGGTTTTAAGCTTCTAAGTTTATGGTAATTTGTTACAGTAGTGCTAGGAAGCTAATACAAGGGATCTTGCTGGACCGTACATTTTAATGTTAGACAAAGCCAAAGGATCAATTCTTAATGGTGGGATTTCAAGTACCTGCAAGCTGATTGGAGGAGGTAGGTTTTGGCCAGTGTGTCCATGTATTTGAATACTGGTTGGCCCGACGACAAGGAAATACTGGTAAGGCCTCAGGGACAGGAAGTGTTTGAGGGTATACATGCTCTTCTGGTCAGCAAACAACTCATTTCTTAACCCCAGGAGTCAAATTAGCCTTGAGAGAGAGAGAGAGAGACAGACAGACAGAGAGAGAGACAGACAGACAGACAGAGAGAGACAGACAGAGAGAGAGAGAGACAGACAGACAGAGAGAGAGACAGACAGACAGAGAGAGAGAGCAATCAGAGAGCTAGGAGCTTCATGGGGAGTATTCTTTTCATTAGAGATGAAGAGGGTAGAGACCAAAGTGTGAAGTCAGGCTGATGACACAACTACCCCATGGCTGAGCTGGGACCAAACCCAGGTTAGTGTTCTTTCCTCTCTACTTCACTTTAGCTACCCGTGTGTTCAAAGAACTGTTGACAACTTTCACCTTTGATTCTTTAGCAAGATTTTGGCTGATGTGATTGTGTGTATTTGTCATCTATTGCTGAGTAGCAAAGTACCACAAACCCTAGTGACTTCAAACACATTTATTATTTCTCACAATTTCTGTGGGTCAGAAACTCAGGTGGCTTTCTTGTTGTTTCTGGCTCATGGTTTCTCAGGACTCAAGGTGTTGGCTGGGTTTACAATCATCTGAAGGCCGAATGGGGCTGGAGTGTCCTCTTCCAAGGTCAAAATTGGTGCTAGCTGTTCCTCTCCATGTGGACATCTCCATAGGGCTGCTGGAGTCTCCCCATATCATGACAGCAGCACCGGATCCAAGAAAGAGAAACAGGTGGAAGCCTTTCTTTTGGTGCCCTACTCCAGAACTCACATAACAACGCTGCCACTGTATTGGATGCGTTGGAAGTGATTCTCTACTAAGTCAGCCTGTATTGTAGGGGAGGAAGATTAGATTCTACCTTTTGAACGAAGGGTGTTAAAGGGTTTTGGGGCATATTTTAACACCACCACATTATGCTTTAAAAACATAATAGCTGGAACAATTACCAGCTAACACATATAAGGCATTTTGCATTTCACAATTTGTTTTCATTTCAACTATCTCAACTGAGCCTCACCAATGGTTTGCAAAGTAGGTATTATAATATTAACCCTCATTTTATAGAGAAGGAAATTAAGGTTTAGAGACCCTAAGACACTTGTCAAATCTATTCTTTGTGACTCCAAAACTAGTGGTCCATTTTATCCTCCACTTTCACTTTTTATTTCCCCAACACCAGTGTTCTTGTGGTGCAAACACAAGAAGAGTATAGACTATGTCCCTTTTTTTCCTACATACTTTTGTGGCTCATTAAGAAGAAACATTCAAATATAATGTTCTCTGTGAACAGATCAAAATGCAGTTTGACCTTCAATCCATTTCCTGTCTTCACCTCATCTTGTTCTCCTGCCCTGCACCAAGCAGATGCCTTAGGAAGACAGTCATGCAGAGTCTTGCTATGGCTGTCAACTACTGCGGTGCTCAGGGCCACTAGAGGATGAGGAGTATGGTTTGTAACAGGAGAGAGAGGCTTCCTTCCCCCAAGGCACAGATATGCCTGAAATAGATGTTGTCATCTTAATTCTAGTCACCTGCTTCTCCTTAAAGTCCAATAACTCTACCAAGGGTAAAGAAAGGAAAAGCAGTGTTTATTGATCATCTGCTATGTCCCATACTGGTCCCATACTTTGCATACTGGTGAGTTCCTTGAAGGTAAGATTTATTCATCTTTGTCTCTTCCTTCTCTTCTCCCAAACACTGGAGTTCCATAGGGCTTGAAGTTTACACTTCTTTTCTCCATCTGTGCTAACTCTTAGATGATCTCATACAGTAATGGCTTTAAATATCATTCATACCGTGCTCCATGCTAGCTTCCTGTTTAAACCATCAACCCTAACTTCTCTCCTCATATACCCATACCCAATACATCAGAAAATTCTATTAGTTTTATCTTTAAAATCTATCTCAAATCCAGTCTCCGCTCAGCACCTCTATCACTACCTCCCGAACCTGTGGATCGGCCATCCCATCTCCCGATCGGTCCTAACTTCCTGCTTCCATCCCACCCTCCCTCCGTCCTCACCATTCTTCCTCCCGTCTGTTCTCCGTGCAGCATTCTCAGGGATCCTTTGAAAATGCCGATCTGTGTCTTGTCTTCCCCCTGGTCAGAATCCTCTGGTGGCATCCCACAACACTCAGAACAAAATCTACACTTCTTCCCACGGCCTCCACAGCTTGGCACGGTCTGGTCCTTGTCCACTTCTCTGACCCCATTTCCTGCCATACTCTCTCTTACTCACGTGCTTCAACCACAAGGGCAGCTGTTCCTTGAATGTGCCAAGCGTGCTCTCACCCCAAGCCTTCACACCGCCTCTCCCGTCTGCCAGATGCTCTTCCAGCAGATAGCACCCTGGCGTGCTCCTTCATTCCAGCTTCTGCTGAAATGCCACCTCCTCAGACGTCTTCCCTGGCCACTCTGTTGAGAGTAGTCTCTCTTCCCCCTCAGTCTCCCCGCTCATCCTGCTCTACTTTTCTTTATAGCACTGATTAATCATGCTCTAAATACATGATCCGTACTTAATGGGCTTACTGTTCTTTGCCTATCTGCTTCAATAGAACATAAGCTGGAGCTTTATGAGGCTAATAGTAGGTTCCCAGTAAACATTTTCTGAGTAAATGAATGAGTGAATGAATGAATGAATGAACCTTCAGTGTCTGATTCCAAGTCTGGAACAAAAGAACTGCTCCATAGTGTCTACTTGACATTCATTTCAATTAATTCTCCTAGCTAACTTGAGATGTAAATATTTTTCTTCCTTTACGGAGACATTGTGTAATTTGCCTAAGGGCAGCCAGCTGAGCAGAAATTTGATTTCTGGTCTCTGCAACCTCAGAACTTCTGTCATTTCCACTTGCTCCTAGGGTTTGCATTTCCCTGGGTGTCTCTGAGGTCTTGAAATGGCATAGATGACAATGAAAGTGCTCCACTACATTGAGTTCCTATGAGAAAGCTAAGGTGGATGGGAGAACTCAGATGGATGGAATCTGGGTCTCCACAGAAACACAGAGAAACGCTGTTGGCAAATCCAAGTTCAAAGTGTTCTCGTGGGCTCAGGCAGTGCATTCTTGCCACTTCACAGAGTGCCTCCTGAGAGTTTTTCCTGGGTAACCAGCAAAACCCCAGAACAGTAGTCCGAGGCCAAGTCTGGAAAGCTCGAGTCCACACCCTGCTGTAGTCCCCCTCAGAGCGAGACAGAGTAAGTATTCATGACACTCCGCAGACCTTAAGGGCTGCCACCTAAATCCTTAGCAGGCTGCGGGCGGAGCGACTGTGCTTCTCCATATTGGTAGGAAACCTGAGTGAGCCAAATCGATTCCTTTTCCAACGGTGTTCGTGTCAATAAGCCTTGCAAACAAGGCCATTTAGTGTAGCTGTCATTTACTTTGCAGCTACTGCTTCCGAGGCTGCCCAGTGTCAAGGGCCGTTTTCTCCGTGAAGCCCAGTCCGTAACCTCTGTGGGGTTTTCTATTTTGTCCATCAGTTATAAAGAAAGTCCTTTGATACTGCGCTTGACTCTTTAATGGGTTCATGGCTTGGCTCCCTAACAGTCTAGCCGCTCCTCGAGGGCAGGGACCACAAGATACACTCCTCCGTTGTCCTCACAAAGCCCTTGCCTTCCCCTCTTTCTCTCTGTAATCAACATATGTGTTCACTTCTGTGGAGGTCCCCGAAACAATCCGGGCCAAGGTAAAGAGTTATTATTAGGAGGCTTCCTACCCACTCTGCCACATCCCATCTCAACCCAGTTTTATACGAGGGCTGGAGTTAATTGTGCTGCATTGACCGTTGGCCAATCCGCCCGGCCACAGCCTTCGGGAGGCCTCCCCCACCGGTCACATCAGGGAAGTTAGGTATATGCTTTCGTTTCCTGCTCAACAGTCCGTTTTCCCACTGGGCTGCATCTTCTTCCTGAAATCTGGATCAGACAATGGCCAGCTTCCTTTTCCAGCTGGATCCTATTCTCCACCTCATCAAGCTCCTGAATGGAATTCTGTATTGGGTAGAGTGGCTTTCCCCATCCACTTGAGTGTAATGTTGCCTCTCCCTGGAATCCCTATCACTAGGTCCATCTGCTGCTTTGGTTCCGAAGCATACCATAAGTTTGGACACTGACATGTAGACAGCAACCTCAGACAGTCCTGATTTGTTTCTCACTATTCTCACTGACCTGTGTGACTGAGTTTCTTTCATGTCTCGCAGCTGAGCTCACCAAGAATTATGACAGCAATAGAGCAGGTACACAACAGTCCTAAGAATAAAGACGGAGCATTTCTCTGAATCTTTTTACATAGTAAGAAATATTGGTATCAGATGTGGCTATCACCTGTGTCACTTCATGGAGGAGAAACTATTAATAAAGCTTTGCTTAGGAAAGAAAGGAGAATGCCACAGGACTCAGGAGTTGCACTGTGTTTCCTAATATCCCACTGCTGCCAAGTTCATCCACACCTCCAAACCCTCTGATTGGAGGCCCTAAGAATTGACTTTTCAGGCTACCTTAGATCTCCATAACCTTCTAGAGTTATGGAATCATACAAGTCCGACTACTGTACTCTGTGTTCACTCACTGGCTCTCCTCAGTACACTGCCATTTAAGCCCTTTTCAAGGTGTTAAGTGATGACCATTCTCTCATCCAAAAGAATAGCTGGAAAAGTTCACATTTGTATACAAAATGGTGCACCTGACGCTCACGGGAGAACTTGCACTGAGAGTCACTTTTCCAGGAATGCCGAGAAGTCTGCTCTCACACATACATACTGTCCCACCCTCCCATCGGGGGCAGCGGGAAAGGCACAGGATCTGTTGTTTAAAATTCTGGTTTGAGGTCCATTTCTCTCACTTACTGACCTGGTAACTTTTGGCAAGTCATTTAACATCTTCTGGTCTCACTTTTCTCTATCTCTTAGGGCTGTTTGTGACGATTAAATGATGTGGTATACGCGTAGATTAAAGAACTTCAAAGAATATAAATTCGCTTACTGTATTTTGGATATTTATAAGGTAATAGCAGTAACCAAGATCAGTAAGACAGAAGGTAATGAAGTAGAGTTTTTATTCTGTGCAGAGCTAATTGGGCACGATGACTGTACCTGTGTAAGGAAGAAAACCTTCTTAGGGTGGGCTTTTCTCCTGAAGTCATTCCCACGACAAGGATTCAAGTGCAGATACTTTGCTTGGAAGGTGATTTCATGAGACAGGAGCAGGGAAATGAGGAAGTGATATAGGAGAAGCAAAGTCCAGAGGGTGTGTGTGACTAAGCCAGCTACCGAAGTGGGTGATTGGAGCTTTAAGATTGCCGGGGCTGGGGGTGTTGGTTTCTGGTACTTCCAGGCTGCCGTTCATGTGTGTGTGTGTGTGTGGGGGGGGGGGGGGGGTCAGGGGGTGACCTGGCAGGGGAAAGATGTGTGTGGCTGTATTGCAGCCCTCTGAAAAAACCCCTTCGTTCTAGGCACATAATTGGCTGTGATACTGTGATTTATAAGAAATACAGAGGGTGCCAAAAAAATCCATACCCATTTTAAGAAAGGAAAAAATGGTATTAAAATTGTACCGATAACAAAAGAGGAACACAAGTCACATTTGACTTCTGCAATGACAAGTGCTCACAGTGGTGACTGTCAGCGTCCAGACCCCAGTGCCCACTTGCATCGCTGCGCGTGCCGTTTCAGTTCTTCCCTGAGTAGCACCGGTGCAGCCGTTGTGCTTCGGTGCATCACATCCCTACGTCCCCCACAGGCAGAAGTCAGGGGACGTTAAGTCAGGAGAACGTGGGGGAAACTCAGACCACATTCTCGAATTTCAAATACCACTTCAAAACGGTCTTGTGCTGCTCGAATGACAACCAGGCTTCCGCCATTTTCTTGGACTGTCCTGCCCGTCGCATGGTGACACCTGCATTCATTTGACTAACGCCATCTTTTGAGCGAACGTCATACTACACATTGCTACCATGATTCAGTTCAACTTGGAAAAGTCATGCACGGTTAACAACTCTTTAAATGTGTGTGGGTTCTCTTTGGCACCCCCGTGTGTATTTGGTCTTCCTTGCATTCCTGGCACAGAGCTCCTAACACCATGTCCTAAGTGACTGAGAACGATAAAGGTGTCTTCTGTTATGTGTATGTGGTGACTTTTAGAAAGCACCCAGGTAGCCTAAGGATGGGGCTGGAGGGTTGACTCAATCACCAGTGGTCAGTGAGTTCGTCAATCAAGCCTCCAAAAGGGTGGGGTTCCGGGAGCTTCCACGTTGGTGAACACGTGGAGATTTGGGGAGGGTGGTCCTCTCGGGCAGTGTGGAAGCTCGGGACCCCCTTCCCACCTTGGCCCTGTGCCTGTCCTCCACCTGGCCATTCCCGAGTTATATCCGTTATAATAAGCTGGGAATCTAGTCAGTAAGACGTGTCTGAGTTCTCTGAGCTGCTCTGGCAAATTAGCTGAACCCAAGGCAGGGGTCCTTGGGACCCTCCATCTGTAGCTGGTCAGTCAGAAGCACAGGTGACAACCTGCGACTAGTGTCAGAAGTTGGCGGGAAGCGGGCGGGGTGGGGAGCCGTCTGAGAGGACTGAGCCCTTAACTGGTGTCGTCTCCAGGCACGTAGTGTCAGAATTGAGTCGAGTTGTAGGACCCCCAGCTGGCGTCTGAGGATTGCTGGGTGGTGTGGGGTGGTGTGGGAAACACCTCCTCCCCACCGCACACTCATTGTAATGGGGAGCAAAATTCTTACGGGTAATTGGAGGACGTGGGGCGCACTCGGGCAGGGTACTCACAAAATCTGCCCTGGAATTTATTTGTCATACTCGAACTCTATGCTAGGCACCGAATTCAGTATTGTCAAACACAGCACTCTAAGTTACTGCTGAAGTTTCCGTGGCTCAGAAGACACCCACCTGTCTGGTTCTGTACTGTACTGTAACCCACTTGAGGTCAGGGATTGTGACTTGTAGCTCTTACAGTCCCAGTGCCAGGGATTGGATTCCATACCTAACCAATGTCCCTTAAATGTCTGAGCTTAATGATTAGGATGGTAATTTACACAAAGTCAGGTGGTTAGTGATGGAATTAGGAATCATATTTTTATATCCATGGTCTAATTATATCGAATTTTAGAATAACTTTACAAGTTATTTGTGAGCAAGTATTATTATTAAAAGCCACATTCTACAGATGAGAAACCTGGCACTAAGTTATGCAGTTGAATGATGTATTTATTTAAAAGGCAGAAAAAAAACAATTCCTCTGATCGGAAATGCATAATTTGTGGAAAACTTACAGTAATGAGAAAAGCTAATAGGTGGTTATTTAAAGGATGATATAGTCACCAATGCCTGGAAATTAGAAGCAGAATTCCTTTTTATTTAGTGAAGGACATGTAATATAAACTTTAACAAATGGTTATATGTACTTTAATTGTTCTTAATTGTTTTTATAAAACTTTTGCCATATTGCCAACATTTTTATAGAAGCTTGAAGGGAAAAAATTACTGTGTGAACTTCTTCTTCCCAAGGCAAATAAATAAATAAAGATGAAACTTTGAGCATGCCTTTGAAACCCAGATAAGGGTTTCTTTGTGACCCTCACTAATACAGAAAAATCTATTTAAAATGTACTCACTTCCCCTTTCCTTTCAAACTTGATCCCAGTGAGCTTTGGCTCCCACCCTCTCCTTCCCAGTTGGAAATCCAAGTGGGATGTTTGTACTGAAGGATCGGACAAGTCTGTGCACTGACTCAGAGGAAACGAGTGTGTGTAAACCATGTTTCCCTAAAACTTCGGTACAAACATGGCCATGGCCCAGTTCCAGGTTGGACAGGGCCAAGCTCGGTGGTGTGGCCCCAGCCAAGTCAGAGGGGTCTAGCCAGAAACTAGACCCAAGCGACTAATGGCCTTGAGGCAATATCACACCTTGGAGATTGTGCATCCTTAAGAGTCGAAACAAAAATGGCTGAAATAAAGTCAGACAAAGAAATGTTTGGGTGTTGTTGGGATGAGGTATTCTGTATGGATTTTTCATGCAGTTTAGTCTGACTGCAGCTTCCTGGCTGGCGAAGGCCTTCTTAGTTGTGCCGGTGGGCTGTCTCCCTTCTGTGTAACATCTTTGCCCTTGGGCCTAGGCTGGCATAGCACTCTGGAACACAAAGGGGTTACAAAGGCAGTTTGGTTTTAGCTCTGAAGTTGATTGGATCTAGTTTTTGAGTCACAATTCGCTACATGCTTTCGCTTGACAAATGGCTAAGAAACTCATTTTGTGCCAGGCGTGGTTCTAAGTGCTCACAAAGAGGGAATCAGCAGGATAGACAAGGTCTTCCATTCTAATTGGAGGAAATAGGAAAACAAACAAAAATCCAAACTGAAACAAAAATAGATTGTCTCACAGCGATGGCAATAATGTCATAAAAAATAAATTAGGGAGCTAGAATGGGTGACCAGAGGAGGCCTCCACGAGATGGTATGAAGGTTTCTATGAAGAAGTGAGTCTATTTCGAGTCTCTCCAATGGAGAAATGTTGTTTGGTTTTGCAGCCATGGTTGAGAGCAGTGGATCTAGTAACAAATGGATGACTTGTCAGCTTAAAATGAGATTCTTACTTCTTAAAATTTTGCATATTCTAGCCCAAACTTTTGAAATTCAGGGGAAATTATCTACCTACTCATACTTAGAAGATTTGGAGGTTAATTTTATTGATGATATGATTTTGTGATTTAATTTCATAAATTTTTTAAAAAGAAATGGTGTTTGAGAGATAATGCATTTAGTTTCTTCCCCACTTCTTGGGACTTTGAGATTTTTTGTTTGTTTAGTTTTCACCCCAACTTTTAAAATTGTAGTATATGTCAATGTCATACCAGAATTTTTTGTTCTGGGTGTTCTACTGCATCATGAAAGTAGACTGCCTGGGTTTGAATCCAGAATCCATTACTTATTTGCTGCATAACTTTGGGAAAATTACTTAATCCATCTGCTCCTCAGTTTCCTGATATGTAAAATGAAGATAATAATAGCGCGTTCCTCATGGGGCTGCTGTGATAATTAAATGATTTTCGTGCATGAATCGTGAGTTCCACATTTTCTGCTTACAAGCATTAGCTTCTATTGCTGTAATATATTATTACTATTACTATTATTAGTATTTAAAACAAAGGACTAAACAATTTGGGTCTATAAATACTTTTTTTTTGCTTTTCGGTATGTGGGTAGCTTCCTGACTGGGAATCGAACCCAGGCCGCAGCACCAACAGTGCCAGCGTCGAAGCCCCAAGCCACTACACCATCAGGGAACTCCCCTATAAATACTTTTTTAATGTGAAGATTTGTTCACCTGGAGCTCAAATAACTCATCTTGTTCTTATTCTGAATCAATAATACTCTAACACAGAATCTGACTTTAGGACAGGGGTTTCCAGGAAATACATCACTGATGTCAAATGGGAAGCATGTTAACTCAATGTTGTTTCTTCCACTCCTAAAGCTATGTAACACTTTATGACATTAGTACTAATAAAATTTGCTATTTTATTAGTGCTAATGCCATTATTGGAAAACCCAGTGTTGATAGTACCATTTAAAATGCAGTCATATGAGTTTAGTATATTTTAGCCATTACAAGTCAGATATCCTTGAAAGAAAAGTTATTGGGAAGATGGAAACCTCATGTTAGCCAATTATTTATTGTAAGCCCTTAAGAGTTCTGGTTTAGGGGTCCCCAACCTCCGGGCCCTGGACCAGTATTGGTTGGTTGCCTGTAAGGAACTGGGCTGCACAGCAGGAGGTGAGCAGCAGGTGAGCATTGGAAGCTTCATCTGTAGTTACAGCTGCTCCCCATCACGCACATCACCACCTGAGCTCCGCCTCCTGTCAGATCATCATCAGCATTAGATTCTCACAGGGTCGCGAAACCTATTGTGAACTGCACATGCGAGGGATCTAGGTTGCGTGCTCCTCATGAGAATCTGATGCCTGATGGTCTGAGGTGGAGCTGAGGCGGTGGTGCGAGCGCTGGGGAGCAGCTGCAAATACAGATTACTATTAGCAGAGAGGCCTGACTGCACAGAGACCATAATAAATTAATTGCTTGCAGACTCATTAAAGCCCTATCAGTGAGTGGCAATTGGCAATTAAGCTGCATCTGGTGTCAGGCTTTATAGTGGCAAGTGAGTTGTATAATTATTTCATTATATATAATAATGTAATAATAATAATAATAATAATAGAAACAAAGTGCACAATAAATGTAATGCACTTAAATCATCCCACAACCGTACCCTTCATCGCCCCCTCTGCTCCCCAGTCCTTGGAAAAATTGTCTTCCATGAAACTGGTCCCTGGTGCCAAAAAGGTCTCATTATATTCTGGAGAGCCAGTGCAGTAGGGGTCAGCATTAATCTCATCTAAATGAAGCCTTCAAGGCATATGAAAATGGGATTTTTATGTTTCTGCCAGTGAAAACAGAATGGCCCATATCAGGATGGAGGAAAACACGGCGGGACCCTGTCCTGGATCAGTAGTCGCTCAGACGTTCCTTTTGTTTGGGTAGTCGGAGCCACCCTCCAAGAATGGGAGTAGCAGCGCTTTGACTCCATCTCCAGGAGTGGGTACAGAATGGGGTCTTTTGATTCCATAAAGTAAAGGGAGGGCCAGCGTTTTGTCTTTGAAGTGAAGTGAAGAAGAACAGGCTTGAACTGAATAGAGAGAAACTGCAGGTTATTATAAACTAGTTTAGTGATAAATGAAGCACGTCCCGTAGGGTCCCTCAATCTCGCTCTGTATGGCAGTCTTCCTTAAATTGCACGCACACGATCAAGGGCGAGAAGCAGTTGAGATGCTCTGCTCACTGCCCCCCACCTTGTCCTGCAGCCGGCTGCCCCAGAGGACGTGTTCTGTCTGTGAGAAAATAATCCTATGAGGCTCGCCTTGAGAACTTGAACCTACACTAATGGTGACTACACACAAAACAATCAGTTTATAATCAACTTTACTGACCTCGAAGCCTACAGATTTAGAAGCAGTAAGCTTTTAAGACCAATGTAATGATGGAAGTAATTTTATAATGTTGGCGCACAAGCGCTCCATACGGAGTTGTTATTGTTAACATTATCATCATATTTTGGCTGGCTTCCTTGTTTGCATTCTCTCCATCCTTGAACAGAACATGATTTTTTTATGAGTGGGAAGAGGCAGAGTCTTAAGAGGGCCATTTAACATGCAGAGGGCAGGGCCGTGCCTGTCTTGTTCACATTGCATCTCTAGGACTGAGCAAGTCCCTGACATGGGGTCGTCTTGGGGCAATTGTCAGATGAATGGATAGATGAATGAGAAAATGAAGTGTTTTCACCTTGAATTATCCAAGTAAACTGTGTGGAGTTCAAATAACGGGATGCCTTTTGAGTCTTCCACTCTGCTTGACACTTAAGATTGCTTTTTACAAAGTCAAAGATCAACTTGGAGCCTCTTTTCAAGAGCAACTCTAGAATCCAATATATGATGCAAACATGAAAAGGTGTTTTCTTTCCTGTGCTTTGCTGTCTTTTTCAAGACAATTTTATATGTTGCCAAAAGCAAGAAGGCCAGTATCCCTCAAGTGCAATGCAGAAAAATTGCCTCCTGCTATTTAATGAAAAGGAAATGAAATTGATCTTACTTTGTACTTTTATATAAATAAAAATATTTTTAAGCCCTCAGGCCAGAAAAATTCCCTAGAGGATTATTAGATGATTGCTTGGCATTTCTTCCTTTACAAAAATATCCATACCAACTCTCTAATATATGGGTTTTATCTTCTTTTGTGCAAAATCAAACCATAAAATAATTGTTAGCATTATATAATAGATATCGTTCTTTTTTTTCTTTCTTTCTTTTATTTTTTTTTTTGCTGGAGGTCTTTTCAAGAACTTGTACTCTTAAGATTTATCTCAAATTGAATAAAAATAAAGTTAAAATATTTCTATTGGCAGCATTTTTTTTTCCTGCTGTTTCACAGAACCACAAGAGTGGGAAAAAAGATTCACTGGGAATACATTTGTTAGGAATTTACACATAGAGTATCTTGGAATATTTTTCCTACATTTTTTTTATTATATTGGGGGTGAATCTTCCTACAGCTTCTAATTCAAGCCATATGTTCTAGATTTAACATTAGGACCTGCTCTCAAGTGTCTCAGGCTTGAAGGAAAGGGCGTAGATCAGAGATCTCTCTAATAATAATGCAATTACGGAAAAAAAAAAAAAAACGAGAAAGAAAGATGTTGCCCTCGACGTCAGTACTCATAATACATGCATTGGGCTTGTTGTTCTGAGTATCTCTGAGGTCAGTTTAAATGTTGTTTATGAGAAAGAAAGAATCTTTAAAACCCTGAGCAAGGCTTACATTGCCAGATGTGTTTGTTTGTTTGTTTGTTTGTTTTTGTCATTACTGGCATCCAGAACAGAGGTCACACATCAGCTTTTGAGATCAAGTCTTATTCTCCCCTTCTGTGTGTGTGTGTGTGTGTGTGTGTGCGTGTGTGTGCGCGCGCGCATGTGTACTAATCCTGTGGGAGTTAACATGTGCAGGTTCATACTGTAGTTATTTATATAGCAAAAAACTTCCCTTTCGTTTCCTGAAGGGCCGACACTAGGCCTTTTGTACCTTTGGACATCCCACCGAATCTGGAACAGTTTTATGCATTTGCTAAGTAGGTGCTTAATATATGTTCATTGAATGAATGACTGAAGGATCAAATGAGCGATTTGGACAGAGCTCCAAAGCCTTCGCCATACATTATCTTTCTGTGTGGTGGTTATCACCGCCACGTTACACATCAGTAAATCAAGGACCAGAGAGATCAAGTCACTTGTTTAACTGCATTGAGTAGGCGTTCAAACCCAGGCCTTTCGGCCCCAAATCTAGTTCTTGCTCCATTCCCTCACCCTACTCCTATGCTAATTCATTTTCTAGTCACTGCATTGTTTTATTTGAATGCATTTTAAATCTTTAATAACTGTAGATTCTAAGCAGTTTGAGGAAAGGCTATGGAGGTTTTCAGTATTCTTGAAGAATTGACACACCACCTCATTTTTGTATACGTTTTAAGGAATCCTATGCCAGTTGAAGTACTACTAATGTTGCACTGGATGTTATGTATCTCAGGGTGGAGCCTGTTTGGGTGATAAGGCCCCCCTTCTCCTTCCAGAAAGCAGTCGTTTTGTCCTTCTTTATCTGATAGGCATTTCTTTCAAATATCAAACTGATGTCCATAAATTAAAATGCTTCCATATTTAGAATTTCTCTTAATTTTGCTATAAATAAGGCTTCCCATTACAGCTTGCCCATTGTATAATCACAGTTCTCTAACAGTCATCTGAATAGCAAATACTCGTATGTGACTTAGAGTTCAAGTTTTGGATCCTCCGATAGCCAACTGGCTACAAAATAGTAATGTCACACAATTAAAAGCTAGTCTGGCAGAGTGAAAAGGGCTCAACTTGGAGTCAGAAGACAAGAGTCAACTATCCTGTCTTTCTTAATGTGATCCATAATGTATGTAGGTCTTAGTTTTTCCATGTGTGAAATGAGGAGATTGAAAAGTCTGATCACTAAGCTGCTTCCATTTCTAACGTTCTAGGATTCATTTGGTCTTTGGTACAACTAGAAAGCCCTGCACTTCCTAAAAGTTATAGGAGGATTAGTTTCATACAGTGAAGACCTCTGTCCCCTTGGCCAGCTATATGAAATTAAATAAGTCACTTAAGCTCTTCTTTGGTTTACTCATGTGTAAGGCAGGGGTAATAATCATCACTGCACAAGATTTAAAAGAAAGACAGCTTATGTGAAAGACCTTTGTAAACGTCAGGATACATACTGTACAAGTATACTTGGACTCTTCTACTCAAACATAAAATCCTACTTTGTGATCTAAACAATTGGAAATTATCAAGGATAACATAACTCCCATTCTTTCTGTACCATTTTTCATTGTTTATTATATAAAATTTTATAAATTCTCAATAATACATATATAAATGTTGAAGCATAATAACAAAATAAACACCCACAAATCTACCACCCTCCTAGGTATTAGAATATTCTTAACGTACACTGAAACAGCTCTCCATATTTTTCTCTGGTTCATCCCTCTGCTTTTGCATTAGAATTTGTTTTTAACATTTAAAAATAGTTTAATCACATATGTATGTATGAACAGTATATTGTTTAGTTTTCTGGTTTTATGAAAGTGACATCATACTGTATGAAGTCCTTTGAGACCTCCTGTTTTTCTCCACTTAATTTACATTTTTATTAGTAAAATTATAATTTTAATATGTTAATAGCTTACAATAAAATTATAATATATATTAATTACATATAGTTTACATATTAATATGTAAATATTATAATATATAATATGTGGAATAGTTGTAGAATTTGTTATTTTTATATATAATTATACTGATGTATAAATTACATATATAGTATATATTAATTGTAATATTAATATTATAGCTAATAGATATACTCATAGTTCACTTTTTTGCTATTGCACATTATTCCATTCTGTGAATATGCCACACATTAATCATTTTCATGAACATGAACATTTGGGGTGTTTGCAGCAGTTTTACTACTAAAATCACAAAACCAAAGTAGTTAGGTGTACTCTGGTACTCTGGTGCACATGAATAATAATTTGTTCCCCTTACATTGTGCTTAATTTTCTCTTTAATATATATCATTATTTTGCATTACGTGTGTGCCCGCCCACACGTGCGTGCACACACACACACACATACATGCACACATACATACATCTTGGATCCCCAACTGAAATGTAAGATTCTATTTTTTCATTGCCACCTAGCAAGGGCTCAGAAAATATTTGTTGAAAGAATGCACGAATGGGGAGTGCTTTGTTTCTTGTTTGTTAAGCAGATTATGCTGTTTGGATTTCCTATTGATGCAGAAATCAGCGTGGAATATTGAAAGAGCACTGAACACAGTATTCTGGGTTCCAGTCCCAGATCTGCCACTAGCTAGCTGCGACACTTGGGACAAAGTTACTCAACCTTTCTGATTCTGAGTATCAACATTTATATAAAGGAATAAAAATGCTTTCTGAGTATGGTGAGGATTAGTATGTGATGCTTATGCAAATATTTTATAAACCATAAACTCATAAATACGTACACTAATTGTCCTTCTTTATGGTGGTTCTTTAAATCCCGCACATTTACAGAGATTAAAAAAAAAAAAAAGAGCACAAGAACTTCTGAGGTAGAGCAGGATCTTAAAAGAAAATAACAACTGAGAGCATGAGAGAGCCTCGTGTTAGGGCCTCATCTAATGCGCTTCATGTGTTGGATGCGCAGTATTCAGCTCTTGCTGCAAAATCAAGCTATTTCTAACCTCAAGAAAGCATAAAGAATCTCTTTTTAAGTAGGGCAAGCTCGCCTGCCTCAATGGAAGGTTCATCTTTTGTGTCAAAATAAGAAGAGAATAGATAAATAGATAGATGGTAGATAGATCGATGATAGGTAGGTGATAGATAGATACACAGGTAGATAGCACCAAGAAGGAAAGGAGTCTTTTAGGGGTAAATTCCTAAAAACATCATCATCGATGGAAAATAACTTTAGCTAAAATATCCATTTATATTGAATTAGGTTTTGTAGACTAGAGAAATAAGATTTTCTGGCTTTCTTCTCTCTTGGTTTCATGCGGACAGGCGAAGGCAGAGGTGATGCTCTCTGTGTCCAGAGTGGCCTAGTAGCAAAGACCCCCAGATTTGGAGTTGGCTTGTCCCTGTGTTGTGCCAGTCTTAATAATAGTGTCGCCCTCTTTTTATTGCCCATGGAATGGCGTTAATAACCACATTCATTGTCCCACTCTGATTGTTGTAAGAATGAAGTATGTTCATGTGAGTGAGAGCCCTTCGTAAACTGTAGAGTTCCAGCAGAAGAGGAACATGATGGACATGCCTAGGACACTAAAGTGTCAGGGCCACATGAGCATGAGAGAGAAGGAAGTGGCTTTGAGTGAATCGACATCTTAGCTTGAGAGTCCCCCTGAAGTCTTCACAGCTGCACACGCTCCTCGTGCTCCCATCTCTACAGTGAACAAGGCTGTTTCTGTAGATGAGACGCAGTCTCTCTCTGTCTCTCTCTCTCCCTCTCTCTCTCAGAGATATATCCAATTTCTCAAAGACTCCAAAAAGCTTTGAGCAAGGACTTCTGAGCAAGGACTTTTGAGTCAGATGGTAGGATGGGAGGGCTCTTTCTGAAGGGCACAGCATCTCAAATTATTTCACTTTAAGACTTTTAGAATTTCAGGCCAGGCCTGAATTTCATTTCTCATCTCAAATTCCAGATCCCATTCTGGAATTCCATAGTTCATAGTCTTTTCCGTTCTGCCACTTACTGGCTGTGAGACCCTGAGAAAGAAAACTCATTTCATCTGTATAATTGGCATAATGCTAGACTTCCATGTGAGCATTAAATGAGCTCCTGACACATAGCGAGTGCTCAGTAGGTTTTAGCTAGGTTTTTTTATTGCTATTGCTTGGTTACGTCATTTTTTAACTCTTCAAACGTGCCATTTAATCAACATTTATTGAGAACTTATGCTGTGCGAGGTATTTCATTAAAGTACTTAATGCACCTGAAGTCATTTAAAATTTTCAAAATTGAAGTGATTTGCAAGTTTTAACAACCACCTGACTTATGATGCTAATTTGTTTTTTAGCAAAGCCTTTTGCCCACAAACTCAGAATCCTATTAATATCAGTGAGCTTTGTTATCTCTAAAGCCACAAACTAAAGGGAAAAAAATTTTTAAAGCTAATGCTAATGAATTTCATTGAGATGGAATTTTACTTGAACATAAATTTCTAAATAACAGTAAAAATTCATAGTATTTAAATAGACTAGGACAGTATACCAAAAGAGACAATGTCAAGCTTCAGAAGGCATTCACTGCTTCAAGCTTTGAATAAGTGTCATTTTTATGTGACATTTCTTCTCAAAACAAACATTTTTTTTCTTGAATGAAAAATTCTGTGCTAACTCATATCCTTCCCAAACATTCCTTGTCCTGTAATGACTTATCAGTGTGTGCACAGGATGGAAAAGAAAAAGAAAGCTAAGGAAGTAGTTTTCAGTTTCAAGTTTCCAAAGGGTTATTATAAATAACAACCAGTAGGTTTAAACAATGGTGTTTTCTGGTTAACTTAATTTTTTGCTTACTGACAATTAACTGGAATATCCTTTTAATTTTTATCCATGTTAAAATTCACTATGGGATGGTGAACATAAACGAATCTTTCTTAGATAGTTTGGGATGCTAGGTCATGAGTAAAAATGTCAATTCTCATAGGCATTCAAGAAACATTTGTTGACTGTATTAAATGATAGATGTAAACTGCTATAGAGGAAAGGGCAGAAGATGTGTTAATTCCAGTACATGCTGTAGGACAGACATGTGTATAGCAGTCCCCCAGTAGGAAACACATTTTATATTGCAACCTACTACCAACACATAAACACACACACACACACACACACACACACCTGCATTCATGTAAACAGTTGAAAGAAAAATTTTGTGAAACTGTACTTAACAGCTGCAATGCATTCTGATTGTTTTTATCCTTTTCTTTATAAAAAAGAATGCTATTTAGGACCTACTAAATGGATTTCATGATCCATCAATGGTCTATGATGTATAGTTTGAAAAATCCTGTTTTAAAAAACACATCTCTTATGTCAGCATGTTTTGTTGTCATTTACATAATTAACCAAAGTATAGAACTCAAGGAAAAATGTTTTTCTAGTTATTTCCTTTAACGTTAGAAAAAATGGAACCAAATTTCTTTAATATTACTTTTTAAATTTGAATTGATTTAAACTAGCTTTCGGTTACTGTTACTTAAACAGCAGTCTATTCCTGAAAATCTGACCTTGAAGAACTTGCTAAATTTGATTTACCAAAACATCCAAACATGAGAGAATTATACAATTACTGAAAACATTTGAAAAATAACAAATCGTCAAAGATTACAGTAAAATTACAACCACAAGGTGCTGGACATGAAATTAAGATTTTAAAATAATCTAAGGAAAAAAACACCTCATCTAGCCAATGAATAATTTCAGAATATTCTAGAATCCTTTCTTCTGTGTCTCACTCATTTTTAAATTATTCTTGTAGTATTCTAGTATGTTTTCTTGCTATGGGGTATGTTCTGTACAAGTTCTTTAAAACATTTTCTTAACACAAAGAAACTTAGCATGTTGCATCCTTAAGATTTGGAGAACTTCAAACCATGTATTATGATAAGAACGACTTCTTCCACTTCGTGAAGCACTTTGACTAAGGGTCTCATTTGTCATGGGTGGAGATGAGGGTGGTGGTGGTGTTGGGGAGACAGAGATAGTATTTCAAAGCAATGAAGTGTCTAGTTGTCAAGGTCAGGTGTGTTCAATCATGTGGGCAAGCTCCCAGGTATTTGGTGAGTCCCACTAGGTGTTTTTAGCCAGCCGTGCTTCGAAAGCTATTCAATATTAAGCTGCCTCGGTACCAGTTGCAAAACCTCTGATTTCTTTTCCCAAGAGTGATGTGGCTCTCTATATAGCCCACGCATTGTGCAGCCAGGTCTGGACACTCCAGCCATGGCGTGTTTCTGGGGCCAGAGGAAGTTGTGGGGCAGATCTGAGGGCTCATGGGAAGCAAATACTCAGTCCCTATTTCCTCCCAGGCCTGACTCAAAGGGCTGTCTGATTTGAGGAATTACCCCAGCTGTGCTTCCCTATTTGCAGGGAGCAAAACCACAGGGCAGTTAGGGCTGATGGGTTTGCTCATGGCTGACGTCTGCGCCATTGTCACTATCACTCTGAGTCATGAGGCATTAGTGACTGCCATGTAGCCTGCAGTAGCATAGGGAAGGGTAAGGATCTTTAAGGCTTGGGTGGGTTGATCATGGTTCAGTTTTGCTGTACAGCTCTGTGATGCTGAGCATGCTAATTGAGTCCTCTATGTACGAACCCATGGGTTCCTTTGTGTGCTTCGCCACTTTGAGCTGGGTTCCTGCCCCTTGCAAACCAGAGTCCTAATTCATAAATTCATAGCCAAGTTGTGGAGAGCCATAGACTCCTCATGCTTTGTCAATGGACCACATGTTCGTATGTAAGAAGACAGCATTTCTTTGAGAAGGAGAGAACTGAGACAGCCAGGTGTAAGTGGGACTTTTCTACACGTGAAAGGGAAGACTCTCCCTATTAATTCAATGGGAGAAGAAGAAAGGAAAGGGAAGGGAAGAGGTGATTTTGGAGACATGAGTTTTCAAATTAGCCTGACCTCATGGTCTCCAAATTGTTAGTAAAGTTATTAAACTTACAAAATGCTTGAGGTTAGAAGTGTGCATGTGTGTGTGCATGTGTATATGTGTGCGTGTGTGTGTGTGTGTATGCGCGCGTGTGTGTATATGTGTGTGCGTGTGTGTATGTGTGCATGTGTGTATGCGCGTGTGTGCGCGTGTGTATGTGTATGCGTGCGCGCGTGTGTGTGTGTGTGTGTGTGTGTGTGTGTGTGTACATGGTGATGGACTTTGACCAGGCTGTGGATTTGGGCTCAGGTTGTGTTGGCTCAGATCTCCCAGAGACAAGGGGCCAAAAATGCTATCTTGTCTATATATGCATACTTTTTGTATGAAATACATTTTCTCGTTCATGTGTTAATATGAATAGTTGTGTATACATACATACATAAATTTTTTTATTATACACAGAACCTTTCTCCCAAAGCCTTTTGACTATTTTAGAAGTTTCAGTGTATTTTATAAACTTCACCCGATTTTAGAAGCTCCATCCTTATGTTCTATAATTATAACGGGGTCGTTATGATCATACCTATCTCAAATGCTTTCACAGGAAATTGTCGTCCTTCTAAAAACATGGCCCAATGCTAGAAATTGATAGATACACCTGTGTCAATGGTCAGCGTCAACTCCACAAAGAAATGTTATGAATTTCCAACATATTGTGTAATCCAGCCTCTCTGAAATGACTGATGTTGTTTTAAAAGTGAGAAGTAATCACAGTGCATGCTGTGCTCCATGGCCTGTCACCACTGTGGATCAGAAAAATGACACGGGCTGGATCTTGGACATAGGACCAAATCAAACAAGACCTGAGTACAGAGTTGCTGTCCTCTGTGGGGAGAGGGTGCACGGACCTCAGACTAGAGGACAGCAGTACTTAGGGAGGCTGGTTGTACCCACTTCATATCCCTACTGGTCAGTCCTTTGGCATTTACTGTGCTGTAGAAATGGAGGGGATACAGTCTCTGTGGAGGTGATACAAAGCAGTTAAAGACACAGGCATTGGTTCAGTCCTAGTTTCCTCCACCTTAAACCTCTTCCCTCTTTAAGACTCAATGTTTTCCTCTCTGAAATGGGGATAATTAGTACCTACCCTGTGGAGTTGATGTAAGGATTAAGTATGTAGGAGCCTCTCAGTAAGGGGAGCTATTAATGTATTATTACTATACTATTCCCAACAGTATGGCAATGAACTTATTTGACGGTGTGAAAAGAAAATCTATAGAAATGATCAGAGGTTACAGTAAAAGCAATCAAGATATAGGAGAAATATCACACAAAAACTACATGCACCATATAGACAATTTTATTGTCAATGTTTTGATTTTGATCTCATTGCTATATCTTAGTAAGAAATCATCATGGTATTGACATGTTACATGTAATGACAAATCGTCATGTTATGCACCGCACCCCTCCACTTCTCACCTGTGCTCTCCCTGCATTCTGTCCTCTCTGCCTCATGGGCAGTGAATGTTGTGATTGACAGTACAGACTTTCCAGTTAGGAAGACCTAAGTTGAAACACAGGCAATTGCTAAACTTCCCAGATCTTTTTCCTCATTAAACACGGCATTCTCGAACTCACAGTGTTGTAGGAATTTAAAAATGCCTCACGTCTTTAATGAAGGGTCTACTCTGTACGAAGTCATTAAGAAATGGTTGTTTTTTCACTATTGAAAGTTTTTGTTGCATGCTAATGAATGGCAACATCCCAGCCTTTCAGTTGGCCTATTAAATAACATGCTCAAATGTCTTGAAATTGTTGCTATCATCAAGATGCAGTTTATGAGCAACACAGATACTCACAAACTGGGCATTGGTTAGATCAGCATTTCCCAAAACATAGTCTGTGGGTCCAGGGGATCCCTAGACTCTTTTAGGAGGGTTCCTAAGACACTTCATGGGATCTGGAAGGTGAAATTTCTTCTTAATAATACTATAACAGCTTTTGTTGTTCTTATTCTCATCCTCCTATGAGTTGTCTCTATGCTACTTGGTGTGGTACATTACAAGAGACTGAGTAGAGAAGCACATATGGGGAATCAGCTGTCTTCTTTTAAGCCAGACTTTAGAGATATTTGCAAAAATATAAACAATGTCACTCTTCTCACTAAATTTTTTTTCTTTGGAAATAGAGTTAGTTTTTAGAAAAATGTTGTGGTAACATGTAATTGATTTATTTTTGATATTTTTTAATGAATTCATCCAATATTTAAATTTTTCTCAGTTTTCATTTCTGATGTGGTAAAAATTGATAGGTGTAACTCCCATAATCAAAGCTCTTCGGAGTCCTCAGTAACATAACAAGATTGTAGAAACGCACCACTGTATTTGTTCATGGTAGTCCCAGGTAGGCCTGAGGACTTTGCTCTGCAAATCTGGTGAGGATCCAGATTCATGGAGGTTCCACAATCTTTTATACATAGCTTTCAACACATGCACATCTAGCCAGCATGAGGATGTAGGATCTTATATAAGAGGATTTTATGGGCTAGCCTGACCAGGAAGAGGTACACATCACCCCTGGTCACAGTTAGTTGCAGTAGATCTCTGGACTACTGCTAAGTGGCCTAGGGCAGCGGGGAAAGGCAATCTAGCTGTGAGCCCAGGAAGATGAGGAAATGCTTTGGTGAACAGCTAACAATTTCTGCCCCCATGGATGTGGTATCTCCAGCATTTAACTCAGTGTCTAACTCTAGTAGACACTCAAGAAATATTTATTAGTGAGCAAGGTTGGGTATATAGTAAACATCCCAAGATGAGATGAAATGTGCATCCTTTGTTATTTCTTAGACTTTTGGAAAACCAGAGGTGACAGATAACCTTCTTCAGTCCTCCTTCCGTTTATCTCTCTGCCCTCAAATGACAACGCTGAGCTGAGTGTTGGGAATGAGGTGTGTCCTGGGGCTATGACATTCACTTCATTTTTTTCTCAGTTTATCTGAGCTCAGCTTTCATTCAACTAATTAAACAAATATTATTCAGCTCCTACGAAGTGCCAAACACTCTGGATTTGGGATACATGTGCTAGCAAAGAGATACAATCCATTCCCTTTGGAACATAAAGATGACTGAGGATAGAGATATTACACAAATTATCATACAAGCCACTTTTAATGATAATCATATTAAGTACTATTAAGTAAAAATACAGTGTGTCATGGAGCATGTAAGTCGAGATCTAATGTAGTTCAGAAATCTAGAAAAAGTTCATTTGAAGACGTGGCATTTAAACTGAGACCTGCACAATAAAGTGGTTGAATGAAATATTTTATTCCCTCTTCTGTGACTTGAAATCCTGTAACCATATTCCCACTTTCAACACTGTTTAAATTCTTATGGTGATCTCTAGGCATAGAGATGGGTTGTAGCTTTAAGGTATGAAACTAATTTCTTCTACCAGGTGATTCTGTAATTAGCGGCACACGGGGTCCTAGCCCAGATCACCCAACCCCATTTCCTACAAGAGTGTGGCTGAGGTTGTGATGTCTCTGTATGTATTCCACCAGCCTCCCTAACTTCCTGTGAATCCTTGGGGACTGGCTCTGCCTCTTCTGCTAACCTGATCTAACATGTCTGCAGTCTGAATACTGAAGGGATGGGACTGAGGACAAAGGTACACTAGCAGTGATGAAGTCAAATCTGCTTTTGAATTTGAAAGGAAAGATTCAGAGGGTTCTAATATACAGACTCTTTTTCTCTCTGCATTGGTGAAGATTCATGCAGCTGTGGATATGTCCTTTTTTTCTGGGATCTCTTCTTTCTCTGTGGTCCCGTCACACATACAGGACTCACCTTCACACTAGGTGGAGAGCACGAAATTCTCCATCCACAGAGATGGCTCTTCAAGCTCTGTTCCCGGCGAGAACCCATACAATGCAGCTCAGAGGCGCTGTCCAGCAGTTGTAGTGGCGTTTCTCTTCCTGGGCATTTGATTATACAGTCTTGGAAGAATGAAGTATTTTCATCCAACTATTCACTGATTTTTGACTCTTTTTTATAATTTGCTGATTGACCAGTGATTGAAAAAGTCCTTACAGAGAGGTCCCCTGTCACCTTCTTAAGGGAGGTGACCCATTCTGTTCTTTGAATGGCTGTATTCATATGCATAGCCAATCTCTATCTCCCTGTGTCTTCTCAATTGCTCTATTTATCTTATGTGCTCTGCTCAAACAGGTATGGAGCTGGAGTTTGGGCCCATTTCACACGTGGCATTTAAACAACACCGAAAGCTTCTCTTCCTTGGCATTGTGATGCATAAAACAAACACCCCATCCACACCAATTGTGCAAATAGTAACTGCCTGGCAAATTCGAAAACATCAATGAAAAATAAAAAAAGAACAAAAAAACCACCACAAAACCAAGAATGCCACCTCAGAGTCACCACAGAAATATTTCAGTAGGGCCTGTTTCCCACCCAGGGACAGTGTTGGGGAACCCTATATTTAGAGCAGACCAAAGCCATGCATGGTGAGTGCCAAGCACAGTGGTTGATGGAGCCAAGGAGAGAAAGAAAAGTCATTCATGGGTAGTAATTGCTGAATTCGCTGCTCTTCTTGGACCAATGGTACAAGTAGAAAGAGAGGTGTCCTCATAGCAGAGACAGCTGGGGTGAGAGTCTTTTTGAACGCAGGTTTATTCTCACATCAGTAGGAGTAGAAGCATATGCTTGCAGAGAAATAATGAGCTGTACCAAATGTATTGTAGAATGTCTTATGCAAATGCTTGTGCTTAAGCATGGCTATCTAAATACTGAATGTACATGAATTATAACCATTAAAATAAAAAAAGTATAGAAATATATGCAATGGATGTCTTTATAATAAATATACCATATTTTTCCATGTATAAGATGCCCCTTTGTATAAGACAACCTCACTTTTCTAACCCAACATTAAGAAAACATTATCAACCTGTTACTCCCGTGTATAAGACAATCCCCAATTTTTGGTATAATAATTTTGGACAAAAGTATTGTCTTATACATGGAAATATACGGTAGTTCAAGAAGGTTATCTTTTTTTCTTTTCTTTTCTTTTTGAGCAATGTAGCTCCTTAAAACTAGAGGGGAAAGGCTTGCATTATGACACCAGTTCTTAAAATTAAACTTTAACCCATTGTTGTTTTCAGGATCATGCTAATAACAAGCCTTTACTAAAGCACCCATAGGCCAATATTTTTGCACATCCCACTTAACCCTCAGCCCTGTAAGATAATAAAATACTTTTCTTGATTTTAGTGGAAACTAAAGCTTTATGAAGAAGTTAACGCAAATTTCTCAAGTTTGCCCAATCAGCAAGTGGCACAATCTGACCTTGAACTCAGGCTAAGTGACTCAGAATTTAAGTGTGGGGTGTCTCTCCCCCACCCCTAATTGTTGAGTGAATAAAGGGGACCAAAAAGGAGGAAAGGAAATGAGGTGGTGGACACTGTGTCTCTCATACGATCCGAATAAAGTGGCATCTGAGATGAGGACAAATAGAAGTCAGATTTAAAAATCAGGGGTGTCAAGGAGCCAGCAGGCTGAAAACAATGCTCTAGTCAGAGGAGGTGGTATGTGCAAAGGCATGGAGGAAACAGTGTGTGTGGCACTGCGCTACAGTGTAGAGATGGGGCACCATGTGAGGATGGGGGTGCAGGGGAACGATGTGACAAAGTTACTTTCCAAAGAGGGTTACAACCACGTCCCCGTCCTACATGCTCTTCTCCAGTCTTGCCACCGTCCTCTCATCACCAGATGGAGTCTAATCCTGTCCCCTTGAATAGGGGTAGTCTTGCTTGTAACCAAGGGGAAGTGATGGAAGTGACCTTGAGTGTTTTCTGTGGTTAGGTCCTAAAAGGTGATGTTGGCTTCTGCATTGTTAGCTGAGATATCCATCTTCGGAGCCTTGAGCTGCCATGTGAGAAGTCCAGTGACTCTGAGGTTGCCATGCTCTGAGGAAGTCCCAGGCCACATGGAGAAGCCAATTACAGGTGTTCTGGCCAAAAGTCCCTGGTGAGGTCCCGGCCAACAAACATCATTACAAAAATCACCCATTAGACATGAGAGTGGAAATATTTCCAGATAATTCCATCCTCCAACTGTTAAATCACTCCAGCCTTTAAGTCATCCCAGCCGAGGGCCCAGATATCATGCAGCAGAAACAGCTGTCATTGTGCCCTGAGTTCCTGACCCAAGCAATGGTTGTTTTTTTGTTACCAAGGTTTGGGATGACTTGCTATGCAGCTATACAAATTGAAACAGATGGCTGTATTGTGCACACAGTTGGCTAAATATGTCTGGAGTTCAGAAGAGAGATCTGAGCTGGAAATTAGGCCCTTAAGAGTTCTCTGCATTGTAAATGATGGTGGGAGCTTCACAGTAGCCCTGGGACATATTGACATTGAACAGGCAGAAAAAGGACAAGGAACAAGAAAGAGACCAAGAAGGAGGCACCCAAGGAAGAAGCAAAGCTGGGAGAGAGGGTTATTGAAGGAGACAAAGGATGAGAAAGTTTTATGAAATACAAGGAGATCGGCACTCAGATGCTACAGAGAGAGCACCAGAAACACGACCTGGTGCCTGCGTCTGGAGCAGTTTCAGAGAGGTGAGGATGGTGGGCAGACTGGGGTGTGCCGGAGCTGCAGCGTATGCTCTTCAGCACCTGTCCCTGCTGCCCTGGGCCCTCACCGGCATCTGCCATGGGACTTGTCCAGAGCGTACTGCACACACCCCAGTGGCCAGAGCTGCTTCAGAGTTCCCAGCCGTGGAACTCTTTTTTTTTAAGCCACATCACAGCTCTGCCTGGATGACAGTGACATGGGTGAGTTGCCAACACGTCCCAGAACATGCAAGTGTTTTGTTTAATAAGAGGTCAGGGATTGGGTGGAGGAGGGAACAGTCAGCCAGCTCTAAAACATGGTCACAGACAAGTGCCATGGAAGAAATTAAGAACCACATCTTCTGGTCTGACCTTACCTTTCTGCTTTCAGATGCCCATAACACTGTCACTCAGATTTGTTCTGCGCATGACCCAGCTCCAGTGCAAGCAGACCACTTCCTTGGTGGCTGTACTGGAGGGGTCAGGAAAAGGGAGGTAGAAGGCAGGGTCATACATTCAGACAATTTATTATTCTCATTTTTCGCTGAAAACCAAGTTTAGAACCAGACACTTGCTGCTTTATTATTATTTTTTTAAATAATAGGTTAGCTTTTTAAATTAACTTCACAGTTTCAGTTTTACATGATCAATTTGAGCTGGCTCGGAGGTGAATTTGCCTGCTACCAACTCTTGCTTGACAAGTGCTTTAGGGATGAATGATGCCCCCAAACCTGATGTTTAGAAGGCAGGGAGAATCCATGTCTAAATAGACATTATTATACAGCGTTAAGGGAACAGTGTTCTAATTTGGCTTCTGTCCAGGCTCACCGATTATTTGTTAGGCTGAGGTTGTCCTGGGCTGGTCAATGGGAAATGATGAGTGCTTGAAGCAAGTTAGGAAGAGGAGTGAATTATGTGTGGAGCTTTGCCAAATCACGTGCCCAAGAGGCCAACTTCTAGTAACCAGGACAGCAAATCACCTTTTTAAAAGGATCCTTAAATACTCCTGCCTGACATTTGCTTGCCAATAAATACTGCAGAAAGATAGACTCCTCGAAGGCTCTTATATTCTAAAGCAGCTTCTCATAAGAAACAATCTCCATTAACATCATATAATCAACTTGTTTAAAAGAAAATGTATCCTTCGAGTCTTCTTGCGCCGGGACCTATTTCCAGCTGATAGCCTGAATCCGCCATCCTCTTATTATGCCCTTGAAGCCCAGAAGCTGCCATCAGCATGCTGTCGCTTGGCAGATTATCCTGAGGCACAAATGTTTCCCAAATTGGCCTCTCCCCACCTCCCCAAATTTATTTATGACCAAAAAATACAAAAATGCTCCAGAGCACATCTCCATCCTTAACAGGTGCTGGTTAGTGCTCAAATACCCTATGTCTTCTCCTGTGGACAATGGCCTCCTCCGAGAGGAGCATTAGAATCCTTACATGTTTGATTTTATTTTGGAGTATCTCACATTCCAAGAGTAGGTGTTATTCCTTTTAGAAAAAACATCCCAAAGATCTCCAAGGCCAAGATTAATGTTTTGGTCATTGTCTCACCATCGGCCATGCCTGTAAGCACAGATGGGAAACGGTTCACTGAAATGTCATCTGCAGAACCGAAAGTCGTGTTTTGTCCACAGTGTCTCCCCGAGGGTGCTTGGCATCATCACGGCATCTGCTCCAGGTTGAGTTACTCAAAGGGACTTGCTGAAGGCCAGAAATCTATTGTAAATCTTACCTTGTTTGGACAGTTTTATTTGTGGCCATAAAAATACCTTAGGATGCTTTAACAACAACAACAACAACAAAATAATAGACAAAAATAATTTAAAAATTCAAAAACTTAAAAAAAATGTTTCCCAGTGTTATATTGAAATTGAAGTTACTGATCCAAAGACCATATGTAAATAGAATTTGAATTTCAAGGGGCTTTTTAAATATATATATATAACTAACACAACATAAAGGCTTTGTAATGCATGATTTTGAATATTTTTCTTCTTTCTAACCTGAATCATTATTTGTACATATTGAATTTAGGTGTAAAATACTTGAGTTATAAGGTGCTCCATAGGCACTGATAGTCAATTGTAGAGATTAAAAAAAAAAAGACATCCTCAGCAGTTTTGGTAGGTCCACCTTGGTTGGGAATTGGGGGAGAGGTCTTTTCTTTACCTGTCTGTACACAGGATGCCTTGTCTAAGGGGACAGCAGGTGTCATGCTCCATCAGAAGGTGTAAGGTTCATAGGTGTTAAACTCCAGAGAAAATGCTCATAAAAATTACATTCTCCTGCTTTTGAACCATCCACTTAACTCATTCTTTATTCATTCAGTCCAGAAAACATTGAGTGCTACTCTGTATAAGTCATTGTAGTAGGTGCTCAATAAATTATGGTTCATTAGACCCCAAAACTCCTTAGGCACTCCCATGAAAAAATACCTTTTGATGCTTTAGCAAATATAGGTTCTTTTATTCTTGGTATTTCAATCAGTCTTAATTCAATTGAATTTATTCTTTAAATGTATGTACAGCCCATTAAAGAAATGGGCCATTTTTTAGGGTACATAAAGCCAGGCCTGTGTTTTCAGAGAGCCCCTGGAGATGTGTACTTACAAATGACACTACCACTTGACAGGGAAGAATCAAACTTTTTGTTATCGTTGTTGTTACTTTTTTAAAAAAAGCATCCCAAGAGAAACTCATAAGGAAAACCTCATAAGAAACTCTCTGGTCTTTTAAATGATTTTCATTTTTACACCTAAGATTCAGTAATGCTGTCCTCACTAACCACAACACAAAGTTGGAAAGAGCCTATCCACAGCTAGGGAATTATCTTCTCTCTGCATTCAGTGAAGTGTTGAGACTTGTAATGCCAAATCCCCATGAGGAAAATTGCATAGCAAGTATTTAGTCAAACAAGGCTGTTGCTGAATCCATTCATCTTGGTAAACCTCTCACTTTCCCATATTGCAGCCATGGCCATTGTCATCAGAAGCAGTGGCATGCAAAAGTTTATGTGTAAAGACCACTCATCCACAAATCCAATCTAAGAGAAGGCATTTCCACTCTGTATCTACCTCTATATCTGTCTGTCCATCTCTCTGTCTATATCATCTATGTATCATCTATCTATTATCCATCCATCTATCCATCCATCCATCCATCCTTCTCCTTATTCTGCTGTAAGCTCCAGGAACACAGGGACTGTGCTTACTCACCTCCATGTGTTGACAGTACTTAATCAGGAAATCAGATCACTGTTGAAGAATTGAATTAAGTAGTATCATTTTCCACATATCTGAAGATCGAAGTCCAAGGTAGGGAGAGAGAGATAGGAGACTTCTAAACCCCATCATCACCATTTCTGTCAGATAAGGTGAAATAGACACAGCCCCAAACATTACAGCAATAACAACCAACTGTCATTTATACGGGTGCTAGCAATTTTTCAAAAGCACAACATCAGACTTGATCATTTGATCTTCCCAATGTGGCATGCACATCACCCTGCTCAGCTTACAGACGCGGAGTCTGTGGCTCAGAAGGATTGAGTTGGTCTTGGAACACACTGCCGTGTGTGGTCATTTGTTTGCAACTGTAGGAAAGGAATACACAGGACAAGCAATGTTTGCAAAATTTCAGAGGAAAATCCACTGTAGGTCATTGTCCTAAGCGAGGCTAGGTATGTTGGAACAATTTAGACCACAAAAAATGACAGCCTGACCTCCTCAAGGGCTCCAGAAACTCAACAGGGTGACTCCCTCCCCCAACCCCTTGGGTAAACCGGAAAGAGATGTCAACCCAATTCTCTCCGAGCATAAAAATATCCAAGCGCAAAGGACACAGAGAATGGAGACGATACCAAAGCCTGCTGGCGGTGGCATTTGAAGAAATGACAAATATGTCATTTGGTAAAGGCAGCTGTCCTCGCCACCTATCTGAACATATCTGGTTGTGAAATAAATAGGCTTGGGACCTACATGGCCCTGATAAAGAGAGCTAAACCCTCAGAGGTAAGCCTGAGGTGAGGGCCCAACATAAAGCCTGTCTGAAAGGCGTCTGTAGCAGGAGGTCACAGAAAACTCAGGGAAGCTCCCTCCAAGGACAGGAAGTCTTAAAATAGTGCCTAGCAAAGGCTGGAGCCAGGTGGGCTTGGCAACCTCACGCCTGCGGGAGAAAAAAACACCAAGATCCCACACGCATCCCACGTGAACGTCTTTATGAAGGTGTTTGTGGCTTGGGGTGCGGGCAGGTTCTGTGCACCATTTCTCACTTCCGGTGGAAAGCGGGGAACTGTCCATCAGCCTCCCTCTCACCAGCCAAACTAATGCCTAAGAGCAGTTACTCCTTTTGCCCCTGCAGTCACTTACCTTTAGAGAGCCACAAGTGTCTCTTTGATTGAGTAGCAATGCTCTGTAACAAATCTTCTGCCTCTTCTATTAAAACTTCTCCGTGTTGACCGATTCATGAGGGGAAGGCTTCACCCCATTTCTTCCTTCCCTTCTTTTCAAAATTCCTGGTCTTCTGAATTCATAATCACAACACGATTTTTGTTGTATTTCTACTACCAAGTGCACGGAACAAAAATGACAACTCCTGAGGTATTTGGGGAGTGAGGTCCCTGTTGTAGGGGACTGGCCCAGGTGAGGTCCCAGAGAGCAAGACCATTTTACGTCTGTCTGGTGGTCACCCAGAAGCGGAGTGGAGCCACGTGAAAGCAAAGGTGGAACTCTGCCGAAGAGAAGACTGGAACGTTGAGAGCCAGAAACACCATTTCTGGCATCTGATCTGAATGTGGGGAGCAGAGTAGGGGGTCCTGAGGCAAGTGAGCACCTGGAGGAGGGTAGGAGCTGGAAACAAGTTGGGAATGGGAAGGAGAAGGATATGGAGCTCAGTTGTGTCTGGTGCTAGCCTTGTGCTAATGGGAGGTCAGCTCCACTTAAATGAGCAGACAAAGTCAGGGCAAATAGAAAACAGGTTTGGGCAGTATTCTCTATCTGTGCCTGAGCCTCTCCCAAG
The DNA here is from genome assembly GCA_004026885.1 of Lyroderma lyra. Classification (NCBI taxonomy): domain Eukaryota; kingdom Metazoa; phylum Chordata; class Mammalia; order Chiroptera; family Megadermatidae; genus Lyroderma; species Lyroderma lyra. The sequence goes on from PVJL010002399.1 coordinate 73,271, forward strand.
GAGAAATGATGTTCCTTTTTTTTAAAACTCACTAGAGGACCTGCTACAGCACAGGATGATTAAGTGATAGCCACTAATTGACTTTTAAACATGAAACAATAAATCATGCCTGGTTGGGGGACTAACGTGATTAAATTCATCTTAATTCTTTGAGAAACAATAATCTGTGTGATCAAATTCAGTTAAGGACAGGATTTTGGTCCCAAGTTCATCGGAACTACCCAAATCACATCTTTACTTTCCGTGCCAGGTCTTAAGTGTCTGTTGATGGTTATTTTCACAACAGTACCCTTTACGAGTTCTCATTGTACCTTTTTTTACACCTATCCCTTTTGAATTCTTATACATCTAAGTAACAGTCAGTGAATCTTAGTTGATTTTTAAAAAGCACAAAATCTCAGACTCCTAGACAAACATGCTTTGTGTAACACTAGAGTTCCTTTACTGTTGCTACTGTTACCTTTGCCGTATGTTCCGGCCAGAATTTTCTGAGTACCTTTGAAATGGGATCACCCCTGACACGTCAGAAAAACAACAAAATCAAGAGACATCTCATCTACCCAGCCTCATTCCTGCAAGCTTCCCCTGGAGACACTGAGCACGCCTAGATCCAGATGGGGATGGATAATCTGAGCTGCTGGGGAGGCCAGGAATGAATAGATCAAGCAGCAAGGAGAAGGCAGCTAAGCAAAATGATGCATGACGTGTCGTAGAGGGAAGGCCGCAGGGGGAACTCAGTGAAGCACTGCTCCATTACTGTTGGGAGCTGCCGTGCACACGCCAGCTAGCAGTACAGCCAGTATTGGGTCAGATTTACTTCCACACCCCGAATGGTACCACAAGCACAAACAAAAGACAAAAACGAAACCCCCTCCTAGGGTGGGGGTGGCTAGGTAACATTTTGAGTTACAGAACTACCTCAGCAAAAGAAATGTAAAGGAAAAAGAAACATTGGGGGCTTTAGTTATATTATACCTGGGAGGATTCACCCAGAGCCACCCACAGCAAGAAGCCCTCAGGTATTTCTCCAGGCTTTATATTCCTGGGGTCCCAGTGCCTTTCATTTGAGTTAGGTCACAAATCTCAGGAAATCTGTTTAATAGCAAAACCCATTACTTGGGAGGAGAGGCCCTTCCAACATTTTTTTTTTCTAAATCAATAAACACCATCGAATGCCTGCTACGCACCAGGCCCTGCGCTAGGCATTGGGGTGTCACTACGAGTAAGGCATAATCCCCATCTTTTGAGGAGCTTGCAGTTGGAAGGAGCAGACAAACAGAACAGGATCGTGTAGGGAGATGAACCCACCTTAGGAGGAGGTACACCATGGAAAACAAGAAAGCAGACCCTGAAGCTGCATTCGGGGTTTGCATCCTGGCTCTGTCGCTTGTGAATTAAGGCAAATGACTTAACCTCTTTGGATCTCAGTTTCCTCATCTGCAAAGTGTGTATAGTGATAACGTCTCATAAATTGGTGGAGACAGTGAATGAGTGAATGCACGTAATGCCCCAGAATCTGGCCTGGCGTGTCGCACACGTTTTTCTCATGGAGAGACAAGTGGGCGTTGTGGAAATCCGCGAGAGGAGCAGAGCGTGTGTCACGCAGGAGTCACAGACAGCTTCCTCCCAGAGAGTGGCATCTCAGTTGAGGGAGAAGTGGTTAGTGGGTGGGTGGGGAAAGAGGGGGGGCCATGTGCAAAGACTGATGTTGGCACCCAGCCCCTCAAATAATTTAATGTTCTCATGTCGTCTGATTCATTTGGCCGGAAAAACAGGTTCACAAGTTTGCTGCTTTCACCAGATGACAGATTATTGTTTCTCCAACACTTCCGTGAAATCGTCCCTGATAGATTTGGTTAGCTGCTCTCTTGGCTGTGTCTCCACCCCGCTTAGGGACACTAGTCACGTGATACTGTAATTTGTTTCCTTGTCTGTCTTCCCAACAAGGCGCTCAGCTCCAGAAATACCAGAACTGTGTCTTTTAAATTTCATCCTGGCATTCCCGACATCTAGCGTAAGATCTGGTTCATAAAACCAGGGAAAATGTGCTGAACAAACAATTTAGTTTTGTGACAGAAGGGGATTCAGCCTGAGATTCTGCCTTTTCAAATCTTGTCACCTTTTGCCAGAACTCAATCTTAACTTACCCATTTGCAGACGTTCTATCTTTTTCAGATAGAGCATTTAATCTCTGCATTACGCCAGGTGCAAAGGTGTGGGCATGCTTTTTCCCTCCTAAGTTAAGTATTACCTCTGAGTATTAGGAAAGAAAAATAATGAACAAAACGTATTTAATATCAACAAGTCTTAAAATGCTGGGAAGCTTGGCCTTCCTGGAGAAACTCTTATTTGCTAACCAGCAACAATGCAGAAGTTGATTTCCAGTCGTGCGTTTTCCGAGGGCCTGTGCCAGAAGCCCGTGGACAACTCACCTGTAGGCATTTCTTGGTCCTTTGGGTTCCACTCCTGCTTGAGTCTGGAGGTTGGAAGTTTTAACGTGCACAGCACTGCTCACCAGGGGACATTTGTCTCCTTGTTTGCAGCCACTCAGCACCTGTGCACAGAGAGTCCAGGGACACATTATCATGACTGCAAAGTCCCTTCCCACATCATGAACACCAGGCCTTGTGAGATGGGACTCACTGCACACACACTGCAACTAGGACAGGACGAGACCCTCCAGTCTAAGTCCTCTGACCAGGACGGTTGGAGCCAGGGAAGTCTGGCCATCACTGCACACGTAGAGGGAGCCACAGACCTGCCAAGGCCATGGCCGGGAAGGAAGCTTTGAACTCCACAGAATATACAAGAATGATCACTTCATTATTTGAAAATGTGCACTTTGTGCCAGGCACTGAGGCTGCTCTAGCATGTGCAGGATGACCAAGGGCTCTGTCCTCACGGAGTTTCCATCGCCATGGGGAGAGACAGACAACAAACACATCCAGAGATAAGATAATCCCAGATAGTGACAACTGCTCCCCTTCACCTAATGCAGGAAAAGAGTATAGAGAGCAAGGAGACCAGGGAGGCACGTCAACTGCGGTGGTCAGGAAGCACCTGTCTGTTTAGGTGACTTTTCTGTGCTATGGAATGCTGAGAAGGCTCCAGTCATACGAAGACCTGGGCAGGAGGAGAACATTTCGGGCTGAAGTTAGGGACAGAATAGTGACCAACTCTATAGTTTCCCTACTCTGCAAGATTCACTGGTCACACCAAAAAAAAAAAAAAAAATTACAACTTGACCATTTCCAGATTACGTAGGGCATCTGTGTGACACAGTGCAGATGGCAGCGTGCGCATCTCTGCTTTTAATGAGGTTCTGGGAGCAAACAGTCTGAGAAACGAATGGCCACCTCGTGAGGAGCCAAAAAAAGGTTTTTGTGGCTGGACCAGCACAAAGGAGGGAGAGCATTTGATGGTGATTGTTAGGACCCAACAACAGTGTAACAGAAATAGCTAACACGACTAAGGCGGGTTCCTTAACGTGCATTATCTCGTTTGTCACAACAGCTCTGTAAAGCAAGTGCTATCGTGCTCTTTTGCAGACGAGGCAATTGAAGTTTAACAGTCCTCCACAGCTACCGAGGGGTGGAGCAGCTCCGTGTGTGTCCCTCCCGGAGCCCACACTCTTACGCATTACATTGTCATACTCTGCTGTCGCCAGATACTGAGCATAGTATCATAGATCCCCACCTCTGTAACATCCAAAGCCTGGGTGGACGGGTGAAATCATGGGAGAGCTGGCTGTTTTCGTTTTCCCTGTGGCCCTTTCTAAAGAAGAAGGGTGAGCAAGCTCTGATCTTTCCAGGGTGTCTTTTCCTTGCCGGTGGAAGGAAGCTAAAGCGTCTGCAGAAACCTACAGCAACAAGATACAAAGTAGAGTTTAGGGCGCCAGAATGAATGATAAGACCAGGAAAAAGCTATTGAAAGGGTCATAGGAAGAGACAGTGAGAGCCCTGACTTGCCCTTTTCATTCTAAGTTTTACTTAGAATCACATACATTAGCTCATTTAGTTTCTCCAGTTACTCTATCGCATGGGGCGATTATTGAACCCCTTTTATGGATGAGGACTCAGAGGCCCAGGGAATTACATAATTTGCCTAAGGTCTCACAGCCAGTAAGTACGAGCGCTGGCGTCTCAAGGGAAGCAGTCTGGCTCCCAAATACGAGCTCTTAGACACTACATTAAGTGACTTCTCAGTGTTCTACTTCCTCTGTCTGGTCTACCACCCCAATATGTGAAATTGTGCCTCTCTCAGAATATTCAGACTGTATTGCCAGACTCCTGAAATCTTCACTTTGAGATATTTGTTATTGCAAATTGGCTGTTCTTTCTTCCTTTAAAGAAAAAACATTTATACTATAAAAGTAATACACATTTTATCCAAAAATTCAAATAATGAAGAGACGTTAAAAATAAAAAGCAAAATGCCATGGCCTGATTTTCAAAGGACTGTCACTTTACAGGTGATAGACTTGATCATTGGTTGGTTGGTTTGTTTTTATCTACATCTTGTTATTTATTCCCAGTGGTTCTCTGAGGGCCTGTTCCCCTTTAGCTGCTCCTTCTCACCTGTCCTCCACCATTATTTCTCACTGCTGCACTGCCTTCTGCAGACGACTCAACTCCCTGACGCAGTGGCTAGGCACGGTCTCTTTCTCACTCTTATCTTGAAGGTTCCTGGAAACTGAAGATCACACAGGTGTTCTGTACACTAGCAGCCCCCAACATTTTTAGCATCAGAGACTGGTTTTGTGGAAGACAGTTTTTCCACAGATGGTTGTGGGGGGTTGATTTTGGGATTCAAGTGCCAGATGCAGCTTAATTATCACTTGGCACTCACTGACAGGGTTTTAATATGAGTCTGCAAGCAATTGATTTACTATGGTCTCTGTGCAGTCAAACCTCTCTGCTCCTGTTCATCTGTATGTGCAGCCTCTCCCCAGTGCTCACATCACTGCCTCAGCTCCATCTCAGATCATCAGGCATTAGATTCTCATGAGGAGCATGCAACCTACTCATAGGTCCCTGGCATGAACAGTTCACAATAGGGTTTGTGCTCCTCTGAGAATCTAAGGCCCCAGCTGATCTGACAGGAGGTGGAACTCAGGTGGTAACACGAGTGATGGGGAGCAGCTGTAAATACAGATGAAGCTTTGCTTGCTCACCTGCCATTCACCTCCTGCTGTGCAGCCCAGTTCCTAACAGGCCATGGACTGATACTAGTCCATGGCCTGGGGGTTGGGGACCCCTGCTTTATTCTGTCTATTTGTTTTCTCACCATCTAAGACAAACACACGTATTGCATGGCACGTATGGTAAGTCTTTACCCAAGGAACATCTGGTATATCTGGGCCACAAGTTTTGATAAATTAGCTGAAAAGTTGATATTTTAGACCTGGACAACATTTCATAGATAATCTAATCCAAACTATTACTTTACAGATGAAAAAAAAAAGACTCAAAGAAATGCAGAGGAAGGAAAACATACGGTGGCATTAGATAAAAGTTTGAATCCTGGTTGTGCACGCAGCCAGCTGGCTGTGCAATCTTGTCAATCTCCCTAACCTCTCTGAATGTCAGGTTCCTTTTCTATAAAACTAATTGCTTTTCTCTTGCTGCTTGTAAGATTCCCTCTGTGTCTGCAACCTTTTGCATATTAATTATGTGTCTTGCTGTGGGGCTCTTTGAGACTCTGCACTTCCTGGGCTTGTATGTCTATTTCCTTCACCGTGTTAGGGAAGTTTTCTGTCATTATTTCTTCAAATAGGTTTTCAATTCCTTACTCTCACTCTTCTCTGTCTTATGTCCCTATGATGCGAATGTTGGTACACGTGATGTCTCACAGGCCCCTTAAACTACCCTCTTTTTTTTTAGTTTCTTTTTTCTTTTTAATGTTTTGATTGGGTGTTTTCTGCTGGATTATCTTCTAAATCGGTGACTGATTCTCTGCTTTATCTAGTCTGCTATTGATTCCCTTTGATGTAGTCTTCATTTCAGTTATTGTATTCATTATTTCTGACTGATTCTTTTAAAGTTTTCTATCTCCATTTTTATGTTTTCTATCTCTTTTTTGAAGTTCTCCCTGAGATCATTGAGCATCTTTGTAACTGGTGTTTGGAACTCTGTGGCTGGTAGATTGCCTGTCTCCATTTTGTTTAGTTCTTTTTCTGGAGCTTTGTTCTCTTCTTTTATTTGGGATATGTTTCTTTGTCTTCTCATTTTGGCTGCCTCCCTAAATCTGTCAAGTTCACGTGAAACAAACTGCATTAATTGTTAAATAACATCTTGCAAGAAAAGCAATGTAATGTCCTCATTCAGTTGGATGGGTGGCTTTGGCATTGAACAAAACCAACTTAAGTCACCCTTGTTGCTGCAGCAGTGCAGTTATCAGTGTTTGTATAACATGTGGCAGACAGCGATCTGGGTACCAAAAGAGAGGCTAACCATGTGGCATAAGTGGGGACCTGCGGGAGGCCTCGAATTTGTTGTTTGTGGTAAAAACCCTCCTGTTCGGGCTTTCCCTGGGCCATCTCAATGCCCAGAGGAGCCATAGTAGACACATGATACATCTAGGGCAACTGCAGTAAATTTAACTTGACCTCATTTGCTCATCGCCTGGGTGTAGAATTTCTGGATGTAGGAGGACAGATTGAATACTAAAACAAATTAAATGACAGTTTTGAATGCTGTAATCATATTTCCTGGTTACAAGGGCTTGGGTGGTTTTCTTGCCAACTGAATAATTCTCATTGGAAAAACACAGATGCATGTTGGCAGGGCCTGTGCATACTGTTAGAAACTCAAATATAGTTATTTAAATTACCAGATGAAAGCACGAGTCCTCACCCAGCTCAGCTGTTGCAAATGCTTACAAGGTCAGCGTGCTTGGCCCGGTCTTGAATCACAATTTATTTGGATGCAGGTGAGAGGGAGAGTTACAGGGGTACAGATTTGAGGAGCTAGGGCACAAGTATTGTCATTTCTTCGCATCTCCTATCTCTTTCTAATTGCAGTCGTAAGAAGAAAAGAGATGTTGGATTACCTGCCTCTACCATGGGCCTGGGTGTCTTCATAAAACCATAGCAAGTCCCCAAAGCAATCCTTTCTTTGCAAAGAACCAAGGCACCTGCCATGTCCCATGTGAAAACATAGCCAGCATGTATCAAGTGTTTCCTAAGTACTTACAAGGATTACCTCATCTAATCCTGAAAATGCCCTGGAAGGGGACACTGTGGTTATCACCATGTTACAGGCCAGGACATAGAGGTGAAGAGACAGTAAATACCTGGCCCAGTGGGACATGGCTGCTTAAGTGGCAGAACCGAGACTTGAACCTGAACTCAGTTTTCTTAGATTTCAAAGCCAACCATATTATTCCTGGGCCAGATTGTCCTAAGCCTGCTGCCCGGTGAGTGTGGCTTATTGTAACATGGAGGGTGGCCAGTAACTCCCGGGCTTTGGGCAATGTCACAGTCCTGGTGGACAGATATCTGGAGCAGGGCCACAGGACTTCCTAAGCGAGAGAGCTGTAGTCACAGGGTTAGCTTAGTAAAACGGTCGCCTTTCATTCTTCACACGGAAAATGAAATAATAGGGACTATGAAGACTCATCACTTGCTTGGCAAAAGCCTCTACAGACTTAGCCAGAGGAAACCTTAGGTGATTGGGAGTTCAAGAAGGCGCCCAGAGCCATTTGGACGCTCTTTCCGGCGCTGGCCAGCGCTCCGTGCAGCCCGACACACGCCCAGGGCCCCGGGCACTTTCTTCCCAACATTTTCTTTTGTATTGTCAGACGTGGTGCTGGATTCTATTCCTGCTTAAACTACTATAGAGACCATCTGCTTCTCTGTTGCTGGCAATGAATAGTTTCTTTTTGTTCCTTCTCAGGAAAAAAAAAAAGATCTGGCAGAGATCCTTTCATCATCCTAGATGGGATCCTTTTGGCTTCCACTCTTCAGCAGAGGACATTCTGTCATTTTCTTTGGTCTTCTGTGCTGTGGTCAACGGAAGTTATCCCTGCGTCTCAGCCTAAGTGTGTGTCCTTGTGGTGTAAGCTCTTTTTCTCTTGTCCTTCCTGAATTAGTATTTGGAAAATGGCTACATGGAAGCAGGGGCTATGTGGGTAAACTGAGTCCTGGCCCCAGCTCAGTTTTGTAGAATTTGATAGCTGCTCTGCTTACTAAAGAGACTATATTCCTCGTGTGTCTATTTTTATAGCTTTAGAACATTAGGAAACCTTCGTTGGAAGGGAGGGGGGTCTCACTCAAGAGGCGGAACAACCTGAAAAATAAGAGGGACTAGAAGCAGTTCAGGTGCCTAGAAAGTGCTCTCTTTTAGAAACAACCTTTTGCTTTTGAAACAGTTAATTGAATAGCGTTTACATTCATAACACGACAAGAAATCGTCGCACCCCATGTGCAGTTGTGACAGCTGGAAAGTATTTTTCAGTCCTCTGCATGCATTGGACCCTGTGGGACCTTGGTTGCCCCCTCCCTTTCTCCCTGCAAGCCTATAAAATACATTTTCTTCTGCTGACACTGCAGCAGGAACTTTCCATAGCAACTGATTCCCAGACCACCTGTTAATAATGCCCAGAGTAATGTATTTAACTCCCTGCACACTGTGCCAAAATGTTTGCACAATTCAGCTGAGTTCAGACTGTAAAGACCAGGCATAAATCCTAAACTAGCCATATCCCTTCCAAACACTCAGGGAGTTGGTTGCAACATTTTTGCGGGTAGCGTTGGGCAGATTTTTCCCAACTGTTTTTTAATAAGAAGTCGGGTACTCCTTTGGGGCTCCTTTGCTAATAATTGTTTTGGGGTCTTCAAAATGAACTGTTTTTCAGAACACTGTCAAGTAGAAGAGTGCGTCTTTTCAGCTAAATAACATCTTTATTTAGAGGTGATGCCCTTAAAACAACAACTAAAACTTCCAAACTAAGAATTTGTTAATATAAGTATCTGAATGTTCCATTTTAGAATTCATCATCTGAATTAATAGTAATATGAACTAGCATTTCTTTGGTATTTGTTTATAATTTTAGTTTATATTTTTTATTCTTATGAAAATTCTGCACTGGACAGATAGCACTCTACATTTTACTGTGACAGACCTGAGACTTACACTAGGAAGTGATCTGCATGAGATCCCACGGCTAGTAGGTAATGGAGCCGGGCTTAACTCTGTGATGCGTTTGCCTCTAAAGCTTGGACTCTGTCCCCTACACTCAAACTTTCTAACGTGGTTTTCTAGGAAGATCATGTGAGGACATAGTCATAGGCATGCCTCAAAAACACTGTTCTGTGGGTGTTACCTTTGGAAACTTGACACTACATTCTTCTCCTGGAAATTCACAATGCACAAGCATACTACAGGCTCTGAAAAGTCCTGCAGTTAAGAAAACAACCAAACAACAACCCACTGAGTTTTGTGCCATTAGGCAGTCTCCGGACTTTGGGAGCACGGTGCACTTTGTCCGCAGCACATCTAGTGGCACGCGGGGAAGCACGGTCTTTGAAACGCAGTGTGACAGACGTTGCATCTGCCAGGCCACCTCCCGGCCCAAGTTGAACGTCTCCAGGCCCAGGTCCCCTTTCTCCTACCCTGGGCTTCCAGCTGCCCTTCGCTGCCTTTTAAAATGGACATTTTCATCAAGCCGGTCTGTCTCCCCTCGTCATTCCCCCGGGCCTTCTCCATCCTGCAGAGACTTCGTCTACTTCCCAAAAGGGGATTGTTCCTCTGCCCTTCTGCATACTTTGAAGCAAATAAACAAATAACAAAGTAAGGCATGAATTCGTCAAAGTTCAACTGGTTTATTCACATCCCCAGCGCGTTAAACATCGTATTTTCGTCGGAGAACCTCTATTAGTGCAGCAGACTGCCTGCTTGCCCAAACCTTCTCGTGAAGCTCCATGCTTTGTTTAACAAAGCTGCATGACTCAGTCAGTTCCTTCAGAAAGCGTTTGATACCATCTACACAGCGTCTAAACCTACGGTGATGTCCCTCCTGGGTACCTGGTCCAGTGACGAAAGAAATAGTGAATCCCAAGACCCTGAATAAAAACTTTCTCATGAAAGACTGTTATTTGCTAAATACCCAGAACTTAAAACTGAAAAAAAAAAACAAAACAAACCAAAACCATTGCTTATAATCAATATAAATATTTGCAAACCTCTTAAGTTCTCATTGGAATGTTCAGTTTTCTTCCAAATGCCTAGCATTGTGTAGAACTAGATATAGTCGGGCATTTTGAATCACTGGCTAATTTATTCCTTTCTGTTCCACCACTCCTCCTGCTGTACTAATCTGGTGCTTCATATTCTGCAGACAATCTTATTATTGTTGGTTGGCTCCATGCCAGGGACCTTTAGCTATAAATGTTAATTATCTTTTCATCAGCAAACGCATAAAATGGAAACTCGGCAGAACCAAGAAGAAAGAAGCCACGTTCTTCCTGAAAGAATTTTGATGCTACAGTTTACTGAAGGATGCAGATTTCTGTTTCAGTGTCCTTGGTCTTTTCACTGTTACCCATCTGACGCTGTGATATCGCTTTGCCGAGAGAGCATGTAGCAAGATTGAAAATGGTAAGACTGTAGAACCCCAGTTTAGAGGATGAGGCATAGGAAAACCGACAGAATCCGTAAACCTCATGTGAGAAGAGCAATTTCAAAATGTCCAGGGGAGAAATGACCTGGCCAACTACGACATCGAATCCAGGGTCACAAATCAAAATGTCCAAATCTTGCAGCTGAGTATAAAAAGAAGAGATTAAGTAGAAACATTGTCCTCTGGATCGGAAGTCTTCCATGTCAACAACTACTGAGTCATTAAGAGAAAGGCGGGGGTTCCCTGGTGGTGTAGTGGCTAGGCGCTGGCGCTGTCAGTGCTGCAGCCTGGGTTTGATTCCCAGCCAGGGAGCTAACAAAAAAAAAAAAAAAAGAGAGAGAGAGAGAGAGAGAAAGGAGAGTCCTCAAAAGGTTTCCTGATTGCCCGTGACAGGCCTCCACCCCCCAGATGGCAGGCGCACACTGCCCTCGCCAGCGGCCCCTCCGCAGCCCCTCTGCGCGGCGTGGACGCCATGTCTGAGGAGCAGAAGAGGAATCTGGCCGCCTCTGGCTGTGCTCCTGGTCAGCTTCCCCTTCCAGCCTCAGAGTGAGAGGCTACACTTCAAACGCGGCCATTTCTCAATGCTCAGTTAATCTGGCGTGTTTGTAAAAGGCCAGATGCTGCAGGGCAGCGATGGCTCCCTTATACCAGATCAGAATTTTGAGCCCTCCCATAAAATAGTTATGTTTTTGGATTCCGTCAGCTGGGCGACGGAAAACAGCGATCCAAGCCACAGGACATGCTCTGACCGTACTCCCAGCTATGTGATCGCCACGATCCTCCCACCATCGAGGCTGCGATGATCCTAGAGGAGTGATGAGGTTGGACCACGCGAGTGATCGTCCTCGCAATTAAGGGCATTGGCGAGTTTGCTTTCATTGGCTGGACCTGCATTTGCCCTCTTTGGAGAGAGCGGCAGCTGTGCAGACCGTTTTTCTTTTACATGGGAATTGGTCTTAACGTTTTGATGTACAACTTGCAGAAGTCTGCTGTCATGGAATCCCAGAGCCAGCCAGGTCCCTGGGGGTCACAGAGGCTGCATGTATGCGCGGCACACACACAGGGTCAGGACGGTCACATCTGGCCACTGCAGCTCATTTAGACAGCTGGGCTCCAGAAACAGCAGTTTCAGTGTGCACGCTGTGCCCAGCGCCCCATGGAGCCCGGCCTCAAGGAGATGTGAAGGGCTCCATCCACGGCCCTGGGTCCCACCCACCCAGGCTGCTCATGGGTAGACCAGGCGACTCTGTTGTGTTTTGATTTGGGAGGAACCAGCACTTGTGCCCTCAGAATGTCCCCATCTGCTGGCACTTTGCCTGAATTTCCAACCCTTAGAGGCACGCCTTTGAGTTATAGCAGTGGTTCCCCACCCTTTTTTCCTTTAGAGCAAAGAATCCTTTTTAACATCAAAACATTTTTGAGCCCTCCCATAAAATAGTTATGTTTTTGGATTCTGATGACTGAAAAAAGGTGCAAAACAAAACAAAAAGCCTACTAAAAATCTCAGTGGTGCTTGTGCATGGATTCACATTTAATAAATTTCAGTGATTCCTTCATATATTTGAAAAATAGTCACCCCTATATTCATGAGTTCTGTTATTTATTCAATGTAGAGACGATGCTTTGTAAACATGCAGATGCGTGGATCTCTAGGTCTGCCTTCTAACTCCTTCCTCTCCCACTAAACATACCCCATGTTTTATCACCGAGATTTATGACCCGTTGAATGGGACCACTGAGTTATTAGAACTAGCATTTTATAAGCTTGTGTTCTCTGGAACATGTTTCATAGAGTTCAGAATAAGTGTGCCAAGAAAACAACATTGGGAAAAAGCTGGCTTATACAAAATCAAGTAGTTCTCTTTATTGCAGGACTTATCAGAGCCTTAACTGTTGGCATGCATTTGGAATCCCGAGAAGGAGGAACAGATTTCTGAATTCGCTAAACATCTTGAGCCATTGACCCTTTTCCCAGGCATACCTATCCACTTATCTAGGAACAGTGTTGTCAAGAACATCACTTTGGGTTTAAAACATTGTTTCCAGGAGCCCTCACTTGAATGTAAACACATAACCTGGGTATTACCAAGCCTTTTGCCCCTCCAGTAGGGTATTACCAAAATCAGCTCCAAGAGAAGTTGTTGAGTTGACAAGAGGAAGGGCTTGAAGGAGTAGTTTCTTGGACAGATCTCCTCTAAGGAGCCTGAAACAGGTGAACAGCATAGCATCTTGTCTCTGGTGACATGTATGGTTATGCTTATGATCTCATTAAATTCCCCACCCCTAATAAAATTCTCAGCAGCTAAAAGAACAAATGGCTCAGAGTCCATCAGAAAAGCAGGTCGCACAAATGAATGGAACATTCCGGTCCCGTAGGGATGTGTTCTCTGGACGTTACACAAGAACGCAGTATGTAGAATGTCTGTCTTTAGGTTGGATGCAGGTTTTGCTTGTTTGTTTTCTGTGCCATTCAAGTAACGTCAGTGACAGGGAAAAGAGTTCTTGCTTCATTATAGCACGTGTGTCCTGGGTAGATGTGCGCTGGCTAGAGATGGCCTTCTGAGGACTTCAAGTGTCCCCAGGCCTGAACTCCCCTCTAATTATCCGCCTTGTCTCATACTCCAACATAAGCTGAGCTCTAAATTATACTTATTAGAACTTGACCCTTAAGATTTGGATTCTTATTGATATTCGGACCTTCCTCAAAAAATATAATAACAATTTTAAGGGACTGGTCTTTCCCAGTCTCTAGTGAGATGCTAATCCTATGACACCGAACAGGATTGATGAAATTGGTAGAACGTGTAAGAGCTGAGGAGTATTTGGGCACTGGGGACAGGCTCACTGGAGTGGCCTAAGAGGGTGTCTCTTGATGGAGATCCAGAGGACTCCCGAGGGAGTTTGATTGGCCCCCCGGCAAGTGGCACGCTTACACAGCACATCACTTGAGGTGAAACAAAGGGCAGCCCATCTGTGCTTGCAAACACAGCTAAACCAACGGGAGGGAGAAAATAGAAGCGATTACTTAGAAATTTTAAAGCCTCGAGCAGTTCTTCTTCAGTCAAGTGAACATATCAGGTTAGAGTGATTTTTGGACGTGAGGTTACTAGCAGAATTGCCTCGATTTGTCATTCTTTGCTCATGTGTAGACACTGCTAATGAGCACATCTTTGCCACTCACGTACCTCAGTGGAGACATAATTTTGTTTTATAGCCCTTTCACACGACATCATGTTGATCGGTTAATAATTTATAAAGAACCTCAAGCCAAATATTAAAACAAATGTGCACCATAACACATCACTGTATCTTTCTTCCGAACCATTCAAAGGGACAAGCAGAAAGTCAGATTACAAAACATCTGTGCTTCTTCGTGGTCTTCTTATAGTGTGATTTTAACTTTCAATGCAATTAGAATAAAAGTCATCCCAATTAAAGTCTTGAACCAATGTGGTGTTCCCGTGAAGGTGTTAAAACATTCCTTCTGTCAAACAGGAAAATAAATTGGTTCCCTTTGAGATATTCTCCATTAAACTACTTTCCTAATTACTATATGCTATTTAAATAGCTTTGACCGAACTGCTTATCTCAGATGATACAGTTCAATTAGTCTGTAACAAATTTTAGGTCTCTGGTGACAAAGAAGTCTCACACGAATCCAATCTGTATCAGAGGACACATGTCTATTAAAACATTCTTGGTAGCTGTTGTCTTTCCTTGTTTTTGCTTCTTATGATCCCAAACTTAATTTAATTCTCTGAATATGAACTCTTATAATCAATATTAATAGCAGTGTCAACAATAATTTCTTAAGCATCTACTTGGTATCAGGCAAACTATATGTATTATTTTATTTGGTTATATTACTAATAGTCCAATGACATGGATATTATCCACAGTTTACAGATGAGAAAATGAGATTGAGAAGTAATCAGAAAGCATTTACATTTACTTAATGCCTATCCAAAATGAGATGTAAACCCAGTTCGTCCTCAGAGTTCATGTTTTTAAACCACATGGTCTATCCTAGTCTTCATTGGTCCTTTAAACGAAATTCATTTGATATGGTTATCCTTTCTTTAGTTAATTAAACAGCTAACGTGTGGTTAAAGTACTCCCGTTCTTTCTTTGTATTATGATTTTAAAAAAATATACACAAAATTAAAGAAAATAGTTTAATGGATCCTCATGTATACCCAATGATGTATGATCCCTATCTATCTATCTATCTATCTGTCTATCTATCTATCTGATACTCTTCCCTCTCATTTAATTGGTCTCTCTGCTTCTTTTTCAGGAAATTCCAACCTTCATGATCATGTCATCCATGAGCATTGGGTATGTATCTCTATCTGGAACCTTTTTCCAACATAACCACCATGCTATTACTATACCGACCAGTTATTAGCTAACGTACATTCTGCATGAATCAGGGTCCTGATAGGAAACGGCCCGTTCAAAAGCGGTGTTAAAGAGACTTTAATAACGGGACTATTTACAAAGATGTGTCCGGGGTTAAAGAAAACCAGCAAGGGGCGGCACAGTGCTCCAGGGCAAGCCGAGATAGAGAGCGGTTTTCACCTGCAGGCCTGAAGAAGCACCCCGAACTGAGAGGGAGAGCCTGGCAGAAGGGAGGGAGAGGAGGGGATCAGGCTCCAAACCACTCTCCTTTCACCCTCAGAGCACTTCCTGGTGCCTCTCATTGGCCAGATCCAAACGGAACTCGGAGGACGGCACCCCAGGTAAGCAATGCAGGATTGACAGTTAACGTACTTGGCTGTGCGGACCACGTGTAGTCTCTTCCTTACTTGTTTTGTTTTGGGTTTTTTTCAGTATAACCCTTTTTCTCCAGCTTTATTGAGGTATAATTGACAGATAAAATTGTAAGATACTTAAAGTGAACACATAATGATTTGATACGCATATCTGTTGTGAAAGGATTTCCCCATTACGTTACTTAACACGTCCAACACCTCCCGTATCACAGTTACCTGCTTTTGTTTGTTTGTTTTGTCTTGTTTTGGTGGGAACATGTAAGTCCTGCTCCCCCGGCAGATTTCATTTATACAATACAGTCTTATCAGCTGCAGTCACCACGTTATATTAACACATTAGATCCTCAGGTCTTCCTCATTTTATTACTGAAAGTTTGTACCCTTTGACCAACTGCTCCCTATTACCTGACCTGCAGTGAGGTTTTTGATGGTTAGAAGCTGAATAATATTCGTGTGTGTGTGTGTGTGTGTGTGTGTGTAATATATATACACATACATACATACGCAGGGTCCAGCACAAATAACACCCCTCTTTTTATGAGCATGTATGGTTATGATTTTGTAATAAAATCATAACTCAAGTCCATATGTTACTTCTGCTGGACCTCATGCATGTACGCATGTGTGTGCATATGTATACTACATATACATATACATACACATATATATCACATTTTCTTTACCCATTCATCTGTTTCTACACCTCTGTTGTTACTAATGCTGCATGAACATAGGAGTACAAGATAATGGTTTCATTTCCCTTAAGTGTGTACTACTCTATAGTAAACTGTTTTGAATCTGTATATCGTTGTATTATAATAATACCTGATACCTTACTCCTTCCCTCCTTCCTTCTTTCCAACAGATATGTATTAAACACCTTCCAATGATCACAGAGTGTGCTAAGTGCTACATTCACAATGCAGATGAACAGTTTCTTTAGATACTTTGGTTTTGGTTAATAAGGGGCCAAGTAAGCGGAAGATAAAGGTTTTCGCTATTCTGTGATTTGGTCAGTGTACTCAGTACATTTGAAAATGTTCTGGGATATTTAGAAAGGATGGTTCTGTTTTTTCTCCAATAGTGGTTATTTTTAAATTGACAAATTAACTCCTGTCTTTCTTTGTCTGTCTCTTGGATGTGTTAGAATGTGCCCAAGTCAGCAAAACTTGGGTTGCTTTTCTTTTCTATTATCAGAGAGGTTTCATCCGAGAGGGCAGGGCCTGGCCTGCCGGTGCTGCAATTTCCAAGTTAGCGTGTTTCTTCAGCTGGTGCTGTCACTGCTGAGCACAGAGTGGAGAGTGTCCCTCCTGAGAAAAATGTCAACTGTGCTGTAGCTCTTAGCATATTGCTCGTGCTCAAGCCTTTCAGCCAGCATGGTGGGTGAATTGTGGAAACAGGGACATGTAAAATGAAGAGAGTAAGGGTACTTCTCCTCTGTAAATGTGTGTTTCCTGAGGGCCCAGGCCTCCCAGATGAGGAAACAGCTCCGTGATGGAGTTGACGGTCCCATAAAGGGGACCAACCATGAGCAGGTCGTGTCCTGTGAGAGCCCGGGGCAGGGGGCCTCGGCTGGCATGTCCCCGCCGCCCTGTCGCACACTGTCTTAGCACTTCTAGGAAGCTCTGCAATAGCACAGGGATTCTCTCCACAGACTCGCCTTAACAGGTTTGATAAACACAGAACAGTACCCGCCCGACAGCTGTTTCCTGTGACTTCCCAGCTCTGTACGTGTCGCCTCGCTCAGGGGGGCCACAGGTCAGGGAAGTCCCACTGAGGCATGCCTTTCTGAAGTCCTTGCTGTGATTCACCCCTCTCTCTGGACACCCCCAAACCTCTCTGAGTTGGCCATCTGTCTTAGCCACTTTTTATGGGCCCCGCCGTCTGCTCACAGATTCCACAGACCATGCGCAGAATAGAAGTCAGCCCTGTGCCAAGCGTGCGTACAAGGTGAGTTCTGTTTTTGTATCTGCAAGTGCTTTCCTGGACTGAGCCCTCAGGCCTCCCCAGAGCAGAGAACCTGTTTTATGATATTTGTGTGCCTTGAGCTCAGCCCAGTGCATTCACCCAGTCTGGAGAGGCTGCTCCCTTGGTCCCTGTTTTGTGTCCCAAAGACCATTTGGTGCGTTCTTCTGGGTCACACGTCAGGTCAGAGCTCTGTCTGAAATGTCTCCACCCACCTCCCCACCCCCACCCACCCCCCGCTCCTGGTTCTGGACTGAGCAGAAGCCAGTTCACAGCAGGTCTCAGGTTTAGAAGATGATCAGAAATACAGATTGTGGATTCATCTGCCTTAGAGGGGATGGTAGGTTCTGCTGGGTTGGGGTATCTTTTGAGAGGAGACCATAGAGAAGAGGGTCCAGTTAAGCTTGGAGCACCCCATAGGGGCATGACAGAGGAGTGAGAAGGCTGGGGATTAGCCAGGCTCGTACCGACGCATAGAGACAAGGGAGAGAGAATTCCAGAATGTCCAGATCAACTGTAAATGTGGACATTTGTGTCGGGAATTAAGTAGAACAAAGAGGTACTAAAAAAAAAAAGTCTACATAAAAGAACAACAGAAGAAGAAAAGTCTAGAACAACCCTTGTGACATTAGATGTCTCTACATAAACCCAAGAGAGGTCACGACCAAAGTAAACTGGAAGTGTAACCATGCGGAAGGGAACAGAGGGACACAAACTCATGGACTGTTCACATGGCATGGTGTGGTGGTCCACGTGCCTGGGACACGGCCGTGACGAAGGCTTTGTTCAAAAGAGCTCCAGCCCACAGGCAGAGCAAGGGAGATGACCACATAGCCGGGTTATTTGCCCTGATGCATAGTCTAGCCTCACCGTGACCCCGGCATTTGTATCTTATTGGCAAAATATATAGAAGAATTTTCCAAATGCTTCCCTTAAATCTAGAAGCGGTCCATTTATGTCATCCCCTAGTCTACTGGAATCTTTTGTGTAATATGAATAGAACAGTTTCGTGACACTAGTTCTTGCTGACTTTTTTGTAACGCTCCTTGCTTTCTTAAAGGCTCACATACCACGTATTTTAAAATTCAGTCTAGAATTCCATTCAAATTGACGTCATTGAGTGATCTGTAGCAGATTTGCGGGGCTGAGTCTGTGAGCCAGGCCCTCGCCCTGTCTTCCGGTACCTGTGCCCATGGCCATCGTGGCCACCAGGCTTGGCTGAGATCTTGGGCTCTGGGGAGTCCAGTTACGTGCCCACTGGGTTCCTAGACATCTTTCATACCCTGTTGGTCTCCAGAACATGCCAGTCACCAGCCAGAAAGGACAAATATGCTTTCAAGCAGTAAGTGAGGATTTTAGTGAGTGTCACACGGTGAAGACAGCCTTGAATTTGAACATAGTTCTCCCTCCTTTATTTAGCTTTTTGACATTTGCAAACCACTTACTTCCTCTTAGTCCCCGCGTCCCTGTTGGTAGAGTGGAAACAACATTACCTACTGCCAGGACTGTTGGAAGAATTCAGTCACATAACATATAAAAAGCTGCATTTCATTGTCTCTGCCTCCACCCTGCTGTGGCCATTTGTGATCGATAAGTAGATTCTGGAGCTTTTTGCATGGTCTGTGTCCGTCAGAGAAGCCATGCCAGGGACGGCACCTGAAGAGCACATTTCCTCTGGATTAAAGCTGGCCGGCCACGTCAGCTTCTCAGCCCTGACCTTTCTGGCGGGTCAGGTGTCCAAAAGTAACACACCGAATCTCCAAGGGAACGGCAATGCTCGTATCCACAACAGGGAGAGAGTCCGACACTTTCAAATCGAAAATAAACTTTAAAAAAAAAAATCTCCATTTGCTCAGTGACTACTGACTGGCCTCTCACAAACATTTTCCAAGCCCAAGTGTAGAAATGGCTCATTTTCATAAATTCTGCTTCAGATACAGTTTCTCCTGTCTGGGGAGCCAGGCTGAGTGCCCCCAGGAACTTGCAGGACCATCGCGTCCGCGATCTTCCCGGACGGAAGGTTCTCCGCGTGTATACGGAGTGCTTTGCGTCTGTTAGCCTCTAGGTGAGTACTCGAGTGGATCCTCGCTGCACGACGTGCCTCATTGCGACTGGAGCTCCGTGGGCGGCTCAGGTCACAGTGTTCACGTCATGATTCTCTCCATGAGCCGGCTGGAGAAAAGAGAAGAAGCCCCGGGATGTATCAGTATTTTAAACGTTGCGACTTCCATTCAGTTTCATGATTTGCTCCCGGCGGCTGTCAGTGGAAGGGCTTCAATCAGGAGTGCTGCTCACCAACCTAATTACGTTCCTCTGGGAAGGGGCCACGCGTGCGGGAACTCAGAGGTGCCCACGTGAGGAGAGAAGGCAAAGAGCTGTGGGTTCGAGGCCTGGTCCTGGGACGACCAGTCTACCACCCTCTTCCTCAATGCGCCCGTCTCTTCATTATTAGAAATAGGACAGGTAACCTTTCCTGGTTATGTCGTACAGTTGTGGCCACGGTATTTGGAGATTGTCACTCTCGCCCGGTGTCCTACACCTTGCAGAGTTCTGGAATGCCCGATGGTGATTTGATGTGTTCGGCACATACTGACAGTGAGTTTGGGGGGCGGACCAAATCTCCCTGAGCTGCGCCGTCTCAGCTGCACAGGAGAAATCACTGTCCATCTCCTCCCCCGAACGCCTTTCGGAACTGTTGTGAGGATCGAAAATCGAAAGAAAGCCATGAATGCAACGCAGCTGAGAAGAGGTTGAGGGTCGCTGGATGGGACTGGGATGTCGGGCTGGGGCGGAGATGTCGAGGGTAACTGGTGAGTCCACACAGATGTGAGACGCGACGGCACATGCTCTCCTCTGCTGGAGGCTGCAGGGGCTCGGTGGCTGCAGCCTAGACCTCCAGCCTGAGCTGTAGCTCCCAGCATGGCCCAGAGTGAGTATCGAGGCTGTGCCCAGAGCAGGTGTGACAGACCCTGCATCGCTGGGCACAGTGACGGTGGCAGACGTGTAGATCCAGGGGAGGCTGCTTGGCCAAATTGTCCTGACAGCCACACAGAACAGAAGATTCAAGTAGCTTCTGCATGAGGATGCAAGGTGTCCAGATGGTCTGAAACTCGTGGCACTCCTGCAGGCTGTCCTGGGGTGGAGGCGAGGCACTCATATTATTTGTTAAACTTCTACTTCACAACATCCCCCCTTGTCCCCAGATGTCCCCAGCTGAGAGCAGGTTATTGAACAACAGAGGCACGCTGGAGGTGACGTCTCAGAAGGTCCAGGAGCCATGTGAAGGGATCTGCTCTCATTCGCTACAGCTGTTGCCCGTCTTTTCTTCTCCTAGTTAAGAGGAGGTGTCTGTCCTTGGTGGTTTGGTATGGGGGGCAGGGGTTCTTTCTCTTCTGGATGAGCTGGGAGATGCCACATACTCCTGTGAGCAGGAGGTGGGTCGGCCCTGGAGCAGGCATCAGTCGTATTCTCCTGGGTCTGGAGCACTGGGATTCTGCGCTCATGTGAGAGCATGCCCTGGGGCAGCACTGAGACCTCATGGTCCTTCCTCACAGGCAGATCCCCCTCTCTGCTCACTCGGGAGACCAGGTATCATTGATTGTGAGAGGTGACGTGTCCCTTGTCCCCTCTGATCCACCTCTCTGTCCCTTTATCGACCACCTTATTGAGTCACAGACATCTGGGTGCAGACTGAGGGGCAAGAATGAAATAGCAGGTGTCCTCCATCCTCTAACCTCTGTCCAGGCTCCTCATCACTGGCGCGGACACTGTCGGTTACCGTATTTTGCCGTGTATAATGCGCACTTTTCTGCCCAAATTTGTGAGGGAAACATAAGGATGCACATTATACGTGCGTTTCTATTAAATGTTTTCAAGTCTTTCATTTATGCTTACGAGTTAAAGTGTGTCTCTCTAGAAATCAGTAGTGATATCCATATACAAGATAATACCCTGGAATATGATCATTGTTTTTGCTTTTATTTTTTATGTAAAAAAATTTTTATACATAAAATTTCTTGTACTTTGTATCCGCTCTTGTGTTTTATAATTATTTATTACATAAACTTCTCGTGCCATAATAGGTTAAAAACTAAATGCTAAAATTCCTTTATCATACAAAAAACAAGTACCTACATATAAACCAATAAAAATTTGAATGAAAAAATTGAAACGAAAGATTTTGTTTTCCCCCTGAAAGTCTGGGCCAAAAACGTGGGTGTGCATTATACCGGGCAAACCACGGTGCGTTCCCCGTGCCGCCTTTGCTGGCAGAGCAGAGGCACTTCGTCTTACTCGGGACCGCGTCCCCAGGGCCAAGCCCGGAGCTGTGCCCCGCGAATGTGTTTAAATGAGTGAGCGGACGGATGCGTGTCCGTCTCCCGGTGCAGCAGAGCGCCCGGAGTGCGCTGGGCCCTCTGCACAGGTAAGCTGCACGTGGGAGCATTCTCTCTCTGCGGCATGACCTGTCTCCAGTTTGTGAACCAGAGGACGCGGCTCATGGACAGAAGGACGTGGCGGAGGTGCCCGTCGCTGTGCCGCCCACATCCAAACAGATGTCTCCCAGGCCTTCACGCTGTCAGTGTCTTAAAAAGGTACTTCGACATCTTCAGAGCCTCTTGTCATTTTACTCATCCACCTTCGTGAGATACAGGCACTGACGGCTTCTAAATCCATTTCCTCGTCCACGCGGGTGGCTCCCTGTGTCCTGGGAGTCAGGAAGCCACCATCACACAGGTTACTTATCTCTGCTGTTCCCAAAGAAATACTGCTCATCGCAGGTCGGCTCTGTGCTTCCCTCCTAGCTTTGAAGTGTAGAAAGTGAAGCAGTAGCAGTGCAGGCATTTTCGGGAGCTGGGGGATTCCCCAGTAAATCCTCAGCTGAGCTGAGTCGGTGCGCGGACGCTATTCCTAGTGACACCCATTGTGTCTCCGGTACTTGTGGAACATCTGGTTCAATAGATGATAAGAAAAAGGCCTCAACCCCGTGATATCTCTCCTAAGTAGTCTTCATGATGTTATATTCGATGGCTTCATTTAATCCCCAATTTGAAAGGGCAGGTTGAAAAATTGCAGCAATCAAAGGGAATCTGAGCATAAATTTGCTTGAGAATCTCCTAAACGGCTATTTATCTAGAGCCTAAAGCCAGGCTTTTATTAAAAAGCACTTTTATTAATAGCTAGACACATGCATGTGTTGAGGCTCTGATAGAAAAGCAATAAATAAGAAGTCCTGAATATCAATATGTAATGCTGTCCTCATTTATCTTTCTGGAAAGAAAAAAAAAAACATACAAAGACTTACTGATCAAAGAGACAGCTGTCTGCTAATTGAACTTCTTAGTTCTCTAGAGAAAGAAGCATATATTGTCGAGTTTGCAATGTAAGGTAATGATGAAAGGGGACTTTTACCCTCAGTTGGCACATGTTTTATACCTCAAAAATAAAAATCCATAGAACTGTTTCTTCTCATCACCTTGTCAACATCTTTATTTTGCCTTTCAAGAGGCTCCTCAGAACAACACTTGCCCCTAGAGGTTGGCTCCATGCAGACCAAGTTCATTCACAAATCCCCCAAGCAGGAGCTACCAGGAGTAGACTGAGTGTGTCTTGTTCATCAGTACGTCCCCAGAGCCAGGGAGGAGGCTTAGGACAGAGTGGGTGCAAGTGGCCAAATGAATGATCATGGTCTTCTCACTGCCCGGAATAACCCCCTCTGCCTTAGTGTCCACCAGCCCACGTCAGCCGTTCCCTAACTTAATCCGTATGTCCTCTGCAGGTACTTTCTGAGTAACACTCTATCCCCACTCCTTGTGTCTTTATTATGAATTCATGGAGAACTCACTCTCTCCAAGTACGTTCGGCCTTGATTCTGCTTAGACTCAAACACTGTTGTCTAATGACGTTTCCTCAGCTCAGTCACAAGTTCCCCGAAGGCTGAAAACATGATTTTTCTTCCCCGACAGGGCCTAGCAGAGTGCCGCACACTTCCCGGGCATGTTAATGACTGCTCCTCTTCGGACAGGCAGCACCGTCAGTGACATCTGGTACTAAATGGGGCCACGAACCCTTTAACAAGACCCTCTGCCTCCTCCTAGCCCACAAGCCACTCTCCCCCGTTAATCTCTCCCCGATTAATCGTCTAAGTCATGCAGGCCTGATGTTCGGTATTGGGAATCTAATTACTGTTGACTTACTCTCAGCTTTATCGACTTATGTATGAGCCTGGTGAGCCAGCTCATCTGGCCAGGATGTCTGCCAGGTGGACTGTAGGTGCTAGTGGAAGGCGGTGCTCAAGTTACAGAGCAATAAGAACTCAAGTTCAAGTGCTTCATAAGGCAGTCAAGCTCTCACGACATAAAGTACCATTCAGAGGCAAGTGATATTACAATATTTTGTGTGTGAATGTGAATGTTTGAATATTTGTGAGAAAACAGAATTATTCCAATCTTTCCTTGAAATTTAAGTATTATGAGAGAAAAAATCTGACCCTATTTAGAGACCTAGCAAGATGGGTAGGCTTATTTCGATGAGAATTTTGGAGGGCTGTCTTAGCCTGGGTCCTCCCCATAGCAGAGCCTGTGAGAGGCTTGTGTGCAGGTAGTTGACTATGAAAATGATCCCAGGGAGCAGGAGAGAGGGACGAGGGAGCAAAGCAGGGACAAGGAGGGACGTCAACAGGACAGATGTTGAATTGGTCCTTACTATACTCAATCCCAGGGGACAGTCTGAGGACCCTACAATTACTCAGCTGAGGGGGACTTGTCCATTGGCCTCTGTGCTCTGTGTCTTACCATTCCCAGAGAGGCCTTGGGACAGGGAGTGAGGATGAGGGCCCTGCAGTAGGTGCCTTCAGGGGGCACCTGCACGAAGCCTCCCCAGAAGGGGTGCCACATCAGGGCTGGGGGGAGGAGAGGCACTGGGAAGCTCTGAAACTGTATACAGAGGCGGCACTACTTGGGCAATGTCCCCTTTGGTATTAACGCTGCTGGGGGCAGAGATGGGAAGGACCCAGATGGTACAGGAGGACCCTGGCCTCCGACGCGCTGCCCGTCTTGCGATCTGAAAGGCCGCGTTCAGCTATGACTCCTCCAGAACCTGCTGAATTTTTTATACGTTCAGTTTGTTATAACAAGCCTCCCCCCACCCCAAACTGCAGCACCAGCCCAGCTCACAGAGGAGGCCATTCAGCACTGCTTCCTAAGAAGTCTGACTCCCATGTGGCTTTGGTGGCATGGATCACATCTCCTTGGAAACTGTGTCAGTGTCAGTATCAGAACACCCGGGCACCCCACATATCTCAGAGCCAGGTGCTGGCAAGAAATCAAAGGGTGCCCTTCAAGTGACACTGTACAGACGAGGACTGTCCGGAAACTATCCAGCCATGTAACTGTTCTCGTTATGTTGACAATGGCTGGATTTTTTCCGGACAGTCCTCATACTCAACCCACGGAAACTTTCAATACTTACTGATTTTGTTCCCCCTAAATTCATCCAGTTGTGGATTTGATTGTGTGCTTCATCTACTCAAAATTAGTTTTAAAAATCTATCTAGTCCTTTGGCCCTAGGCGGTCCCATGACAAGTTTATAATCAATAGTATTTAAAGTAAAACAAATCCATCTTCCAAGCCAGTAACTCAGAAAAATGACCATTGCCAAAGAGCATCTAGAGTTCATCATTCTTAATCACTCAATAGTAGCCACCTGAGACCCAAGTGCAATGTATTAAACTTTTATGCCCAGGCATTTCCACTACCCATTTCCATCCTCAGATTTGAGGACAATTCTACATTGAAGCAGAAAAAGGTGAGGACCATTACTCAGAGCCATTCCCGACCAGTAGGAGGTTCGTCACGTCCTTGAAATGACTCGCTCCGAACACAAAGAGGTGATGGAAATGGTAGCAACGCTAATCGACTGCGGTGTTGGCTTCCCCAGTGACAGGTAGTTCCTGCTCCCCACAGTGTCACCAAGTCACCCTCTGGTCTAGAGCTAGGACTCAGAATATCACGGCCAGCCATCCCTACAAACCCCTCCTTCCCTTACTTTCTCCAAACTCGTCCTTCTTTGCTACTTCATTTCTAAAACTCTCAGGGCCTCAACTTGAAGCAAAAGTAGCCAAGTCAAGAATGGGCTCAAATCAGTGACCAATACTCTGGAAATCAAGAGGGAACCCCCCTTTTTCCCCCATCTTTTCCCAGGATGTCAAAGAAGGAAGCACTGGAGCAGGGATGGCCAACCCTGGAGCGGGGAGAGGGGTTTCCTTCAGAAACTTACCAAGCATTCGCGCCACCGAGTTGCAGAGGATGCCCATGTGGGCAGAGCGGGTGGGAGCGTCACGGGGAACCCAGAGGAGAGAGTGATGGGCTCAGGGTAACAGGACGGGGAATCTGAGCGATCGTCTTGGCCTTCGATCTGTATCGAGAGCCAGTCCAGCAGAGGTCGTGACTTCTTCCTACTTCTGTAGCAGGTATTTTCACCTGAATGATCCAGATACTTTTTTTTTTCAATTCTTTCCTTTATTTTCCTTATACAAGTCATCCTCAGGTTGATTTCAAAAGAAAAGAACAACCTCTGACAGATGTATGAAGTTATTACTCTCTTGCAGTGCCTTAAAGGGCCAGCGTTAGAAGCAGCACATGCCCAGCTTTTGGGTACTAACCCTGCGCTCACTGCCTCCGGGAATAATCTGTTTCAGACGACTTCGCTAGTGCAGCCTGCTCTGTGATAGGTGCTCTGACAGCTCAGAAGGCAGATTTCAGACTCCCCTGGAAACTATTTTATAAAAGACAAACACTCACGAGGAGGGATTGCCAAGGGGAAATTTGGAAGCTGGCCACCCAGTTAGACAACTTTTCTTCTTCAACGACCTGTAACTTGTGCTCACAGTTTCAGTGTTTCTGTGGACACAGCTCTTGAACTCTAACATTTTAAAAAAGAAATTAGTCTGTACCAGAAACCTGGGGTCAGTGACAGCCACATTGGTCTGTCTGGAAAGCAGAAGTGCTCTCAGGAAAAGGCAGGGGACTCGCCCCTTCATCATCCTGCTGGTCACTTCTGTGGGTAGGAAGACGCAGTGATTGTTCTCAATTTAGGAGATGCAGGAGGACCAGAGAGGAGAGGGAAAAGGATTAGGAGTGGGCAGAGGAGGGAGTGGAGAGAAGAGAAGGAGGAGGCTTCAGACTGAAAATTCACGCTTGGGAGAGAGGGAGAGAGATGCAGCAGGTCCCTCCACCTCATCTGTAGTTGAGCATTCCACACCCCAGTGTTTGCCTGAAGCCGCAGACAGAACCGGACCCTGTGTGTCAGCTGTGTCCAGCCTTGGGGCTTCCCTGGGCCACACTGGAAGAATTGTCTTGGGCCACATGTAAAATACACGAACACTAATGATAGCTGATGAGCTACAAAAAAGGTCACACACACACACACACACACACACACACACACACACACCCAATCTCATAATGCTTTAAGGATTTGTGTTGGGCCGCATTCTGAGCCGTCCTGGGCTGCAGATGAGACATGCCTGCTGTATTTAATGAGATTTTTTTCCGATACATACATACCGATGATAAAGTTTAATTTATAAATTAGGCACAGGAAGAGATTAACAATAGCTAATAATAACCTGGAACAGTTATAACAATATACCGCAATAAAAGTTATGTGAATGTGGCCTCTCCCTCCCTCCCCTCCGATAACCAGCCTGATAATGGAGATGGCCACTATGTGAGTGACAGGCAGGTCGCACATGCAGTGTGGACACGCTGGACACGGGAATGATTCACGTCCTGGGTGGGAAGGAGCAGGATGGCAGGAGATTTCATTACACTACTCAGAACGGTGAATGGTTTGGAACTTATACATTGTTTACTTCTGCAATTTTTTACTTAATATTTTTGGACCTCAATTGACCAGGGATGAAGGAACCACAGAAAGTGAAACCGTGGGTAAGGTGGGGCGGGGGGAGGGGATACTGTATTGTTAAAGGGACAGACGTGTGAATATGGAATCCACAGCAGAAGGACGCAGCGGAACGTCTGGCAGGCCACCAGCAGGGAGAGACGGTGGCTATTTTAAGTCACATCTAGCACTGCCTTTACCACGTGCAAAACACAGAGGCTTTAGAAGCTGAAAGAGCAGAGTTCGAATTGTGGCTTCACGGCTTTCCAGCTCATGAGCTTGGGCTTGTTACTTAACCTCTTTGGACCTCGGTTTTCTCATTTGTAAGGTGAGGTCACCATCACCGACCTTGCAGGGCTCTCGGCAGGATTCAGAATGAAGTGTGCAAAGGTCCTTGCCCATCGTAGGTCCTATGGCATGATATCCTGGCCAAGGACAAACCTCTGGTCTTGCTTCATTAGCCTGGAATGTACTGACTCTCGTGGCTGTGTTCTTATGTGATTTACTTGTCTTGATGGAAGCCAGAGGGTAAGACCACACCCCTGTGAGTGGGGGTGGAGCTGCCCCCGAGGGTAATGAGCATCACAACTGACATCTTTTCTTGGATGAAGTCAAGGTCAATCCTGGGATAGGAAACCAAGACAGTGGAAGTGAACAGGGAATGCAAGGAGGCACTTCTTCCTCTGTGGAGTGGGGAGGCAGATGATGGTTGGTCTGGGGATGTTCTTCAGGTGACATGCTTATAGGTTAGTCTCCCTGGAGAAAGGAAAGACAGTCCCTTCTGGATGGTCACCTCCTAGTCCTAGCGGTTCTGACATCACCAGAGTGTGTCTGGTTTCTCTTTTTCTTCCCCATCTCTGAATTTTGGTAGGGCTTTTCAAAGAGTTGTGGCCTACTCTTCACCATCCTTATGACGCAGTGAGCCTCAGGGAAAGGTGAAGGGATACAGGTGACAATAACAAAGGACACGGAGAAGCCGGTCTCCACGTGCAGGAGGAAAACAGATAAACATGCAGAGGGGCCAAAGGGCAGCATTCCAGAGGCTGAGAGCAAATGATGAGCAGGGAGGACTGTGGGGGATATGCTTGCTGGCTCCTGGTGGTCCCAAAGGTGGGCAGGACATTTTGATAAAGGCCAGACTTTATGCAGCCAAGTGGAGTGGGTCATTGCAAAGAAAGTATAAACTCTTTAATGAATGTGTTTCCCAATCATTATTAGCTCCAGCTTAGAATCAAGATTTAGCTAATTACCTTCCAGCAAAAGATTTTTTTTTTAAAATCTATACTGGCTTTTGATGTGAGAAGCTTTCTGCCATGGTGGTCAGCTTCTCCTCAGGGTCATGACAGAACACCCATCGGCCCCCACTGGATTCAGAATGACCGGCCACAGGAAACCCTGTGCTCCAACTCTGAGCCCCCCTCCTCATTCTCTAAAGTGTCTCCAAAGTGCCTGCTTGTCCTTCTGCAGCTAACCAGGGACCGCTGAGTGTACCCCGAGACCCGTCAGGAAGCCTCCCCAGCTTCCACATCCCACCCCCACACGAAGTCAGGCCCTCACAATCTGGCCTGTCTTTAGTTTTACTCCATCGAACATGTTCTCTCTTCTGACACCTTCGAACCTCTGCTGGAACGGAAGTGACGGCAGACGGGTCCCCTTGCTGCAAGCTCATGAGTAAACTGAGTTCAAGACTAAATTTTATCTTGAATTTAGTTTATCGTTGCAAATGGGAAGTCACAGCAAAAAAGTACGTACATACGTGCATACATACATATATATGTACGCACGTACGTATGACGTTTGCCAAATGAGAAACTTGGAGCAGAGAGCCTAGGGAAATAGAGGGTTTCCATTCCTTGTACTCTGGGGTTCGAAGGGAGCCTCGGCAGGAGGGAAAGGAGGGAGGCAGTAGAGGCCCTGGGGAACATGGGGTCTCCCTGCCTCATTTACACACGCCTTAATGGGAGAGTCCTGGGGGCCTCGCGGTCAGTAACAGGCAGGAGGGTCCCTTAATGGTTCAGCAGCGGGGGAGGTAGAAAAACAAGTCTTTAAGGAGAGAGGATGTCACTGGTCCCCATGGGTGTACCGAACGCACACGTAAGGCCGAACACAATTTGTACGTTAAGACAGGCACCGAACAAGTGTCAGTATTTAAACGCAGCTGTTTGAACAACAAGGGCTACCATTGATAGAAATGGGCTTCAAAAGGGGTACACAGGTGGGAGATGGTTGGGAACCACCGCCCTAAGCCGAAACCATGGGAAGGGACAGGTGGTTCCATTTCCGTTCCCTTCATTCGATGCGGGAGGGAACCCCACGTGACCGTGTGAACGGCGGCACTGTTCAGCCAACCAGATCTCCGGAGACAGGCCGGCCCTGGCGGGGAGGCAGGCGGAAACTCGGCGGGGCTCGCCTGCGAAGGGGGCGATGCAGAGGGAGGAACCTGAACGTCAGAGCTGGAAGGGAGGTTGGAGATCAACGAATTCCTTGCTTCTCAAGCTGCGGTCTCTGGATCTTTCCGCAGCTTGTTAGATGCAAAATCTCCAGTCTTCCCCTCCCCCCTCCCCCATCTCCTAAGTGAGAATCGGCATTTCTCAGTCACATTGCCAGGTGATTCTTTTGCACATTGTAGCCTGAGAAACAAACGACGCTCCCATGATTTTTAAAATGAAGAATCTAAGAGAAGAGGTAACATGCTGTGTCCCCTTGAAGCTCACTTGGGGAATTTAGTGGCAGAGACAGAACCAGGTCTCTCGACCCCTGGTCCTTTATTTCCTCATCATATCTCCATGATCCAGCTCATCACCCCATCTGGCGTACATTATCCGATTCCCAAGCCCCATCCCTCTTCTATTCTAGTAATTTTTAGGGGTATGGTGCTTTATTTATTAGGTCCACATTGCACTGAGGCAAATCATCCTTGCCGTGTGGCACTGGGTAAGTTCCAGGTCAGCTTAAATGGCCAGCATTATTGAAAGTGCCTTGGTCTAACGCCCTGGAAACTTCTTACATGTCCCTCAAGAACAGTCTTTAGAACCTTATAAATGGTCTGTCATCAGATCCAAGTGGTGTCGGGATCTACAGGACAGCTTAAAGGGTCAGAGTTTCTGGTCCCAGACGTGACACAAGCGCCTTCTCTTTGTTCTCTGCCTCCCACCTTGATCCCGCTCTCCCACTTTCATCAAAGATTTCATTACACTCCTGGATTTTGATCATAGATTTATTAAATGTTTAAGTATATGCCCCTTGAGTGATGGCTTCTCAGTAATGAGGTTCACTCAGAAGGACAACAGCAGGTCAAGCATGGGTGTAATTTGGAGGAGTTTGACCTCAGCCATTTCATCTCTGACAGGGTTAATCACTACTCTGGTTTTCTAAGCCCTGAGCTTGCTGTACTGTGTCTGCCAAGGTCAGCTGGGGTGCCCCAAATCAATTTTAAAGACACACGACTGCTTGGAGTTCACTGAGTTATCAGCTCACAATATTAAAAGCAAAAAGTACTCATTTGAGTCCCCCTCAAATTATGAACTGAAATATCAATTGACTAGAAATTACCAGAAAAAAAAAACATGCCCCGGTATTAGAAAAATAAGTCTATAAAGATTGCGGCATTTACAAACCCAGGCAAATTCTTAGAGAGAATCTACCTTCTTGAAGCCAACATACAGGACATGTTGGAAGAATGCTGAGTATTGAGTTAACCCTGTTCAATAAAGATTTAAGAGGTATCTCTTCTCTGTATGATACCATTTTAGACGTTGGGATGGAGAGGGCCCCAAAATGGGTTCTGATGGAGAGGGTATAAGTGTGAGAGAACTAGTCAACACCTGTCGTGCTGGGCAGAATGTCAGAATCATAAGAGAGCCCACATTCTATGTGAGTTCACACAGGAAGCTCGTCAGTAGGGGCCCGGGAAAGGACAGAACTTGTAGTATTCCAGGTGGACTTCTACTTTAATAACTTAAAAAGTCACTAACATAACATTTGGGCTTTCTAATAAGTCATTCAGAAACATTATGTACTCTTTCTCCTCCCTAATTCTACATTCTCCTACCCCCAAAGTAATCAGTGTCCACAGTTTGGTGTATATGTCCTCCACATACTTGTGCATTTATCTACACACAGATCGCTATCTAAAATTTTGTTTTCTTGTTGTTGTGAATTTTTTTTTGCAAAATACAATATTGTATATGTTGTTTTGCAATATTTTTTAAATCAATGCAATCCTAAATATTTTCTGAATTTAATCCATATTAATCCAACACATGCCTTTTAATAGATGCATAGTGTTCTACAGAATGAGTGTTCCAGAATGTGATCTACCATTCCCATGGTGATTAACATTTGGATTGCTTCCAGAATCTTGTTGTTACACAGTGGATCGAATTTTGACAGGATCAAATGGAATCAAAGAGCCAAGAAACATAACTGTATGAAAGCAGTCATGATCACAGTCATTTCTTTCCGTAGTCACTGCATGGGCAGCAGCTGTGCTAAGAGGGGTCCTCTCTTTGGTCCCCTCTGGTTGCTGGGCTCTTGCGTTTTCACTGACAGTTCTCTTAGGTTTTGCTGTCCTTCGTGCTATACCAGAGGTCCACTTATTTTCTCTTTGAATCATGCTCGCCGTGTTCCCGCCCTTTGTTCAGTATCCGCCATACCTCTTTCTCAGAGGGTAGTGCAGCAAGTCCCGTCTTACTGAATTGTAGTGAACATGTGACTCAAGCTGGGCCAATCAGATCCTGTCTTCTGAGAATGTTTAATTGGGACCTAGCGACGTGGTGGGGTGCTTGAACTGAGAAGTGACGTGCCCCTGAGGTGGGAGCCCATCTATGAGTCAGGGACTTGCCGAAAGAGAAAAAACCAAAGGCATGGAAAGGGCATATGATGAAGCAAATGTGTAGGGAGCATAAGAGAACGTATTTTTGTACTTTCTGGTACCTCTTCAAGTCCTGGCTGTAGGTTGTTGTGAGGACTGACTGTGCTTTCTGACCTCGTGTTCTACAAGACACCTCTGTCACCTTCGGATAAGGTCCTTTTGTCTGAACAAGTTTGAATGAGGGTAACCTTTTTTTTTGAACTTGTAACCCAGTTATTCCTAACCAAGACTTTGGAGAAATATTCTCTACCACTAAATTTAAGCTAAATGATGTAGCATAGCTGTCTTACTGGGGATGTGGTAGCCTACTTTCTTCCAGTATAGAGAGAGATATACAGGGTGCCCCAGAAGTAGGTATACAGTTGAATCAATGAAACTCATCACAACAGATTATATGGGTATATACACACACCATAATAAAATGCAAATAAACTACACTGTATACCTATTTTTCAGCCACCCTCTAGATTGTGTAATTGATTAATACAGGATGCTATGTGAAGATCAGTCATTGTCTGTTTTCAATAAATGAAATAATTGAAAAAAAAAACAACTCAAAATATTCCATCAGTGAATTTATTTAAGGTTGTTGAGAATTGAGGCACCAAAAGATTTGGGGCTCCCAGCCTGGTACTCTGGAAAGCGTGTGGATTTAGAATCAGAGATTTGGGCTCTGTCATATCCTAATTACGTAACCTTGGAAACTAGAACCCCATTTTCTCATCTGTAAACTGAAGACAATAAACATATAAGGTGATTCAGGGCATTAAAAGAAATAAGGTACAAGTATATAACGTCTGACGTTGTGCCTGGCATGTAAAGAGCACTCAACAGCATTCACCCCATTCGTCTCTCTCCCCTCCCCCTGCCCCTAGCCCTTCCCCTCCCCCCACGATTTAGGGAGCAGCTCTCTTTCATCCCCACTTCCTCTAAACTTGAAGCTGCTTTGCCCTCCTCCTGGTGCCATGCAGCAAGTATAAAGCAAGCTTGTCCAGTCTGTGGTCCGAGGGCCACATGCGGCCCAGGATGGCTTTGAATTGGGCCCAACACACATTCATGAACTTTCTTAAAACATTACAAAAATGATGCGTGATCTTTTTATTTAGCTCATCAGTGATTATTTGTGCGAATGTGTTGTATGTGTGGCCCAAGACAGTTCTTCTTCCAGTGTGGCCAGAGAAGCCAAAATGTTGGACACCCCTGATGTAGAGAGAGGCCCACAAGAGCCCATGGTGCCCCAGCCAGAGGGAAAGATACAAGGGCAAAGCGAGGAACCTGGAGGGGTGGGGACAGAGGGAAAGGGCTACTTGTGTAGCAAAAATTCTCATGCACACACTGTTGACATTAAAAGCAATGGAAATGGGCGGGGGAAAGCACGATCAGACAAAATTTTGGAACCAATCATTGAGCTCTTTTACTACTACAAAGACCAACTCCACCAAATATTTATGATGCCGGCTGTTTGGAGACACAGGCGTAGGTCAGGTCATGCCACTGATTCCCTGATCTGTTTGTTCATTAGCTAAAAGCTGTTCCCCGAAGCAGTTTTCTAAGCTGACAGCTACAGCTACTTACAATTGCATGTTGATTAAATATGGCTGCATGTTGGAATCCTATAAATACATTATGAAGATTGACTGGTCCTCCCTCCGAAGAGCTGACAAACTAAAGCGAGTGTTCAAAAAGATACACGCACAAACACCTCAGGGGTAATAAAGGAATGGCATTTTTAGAAATCAGGCCATGAATAAAATTGCTGATTAACATTAAACAATGATGAACTTCTTAGCACTGCTGGCCTCTGTGTAGAACAGATAAAAGACTTTTCCTTTTTAATTTCAAGCATTTCCATTTTAAAAAGAATAAAATGCCTCTGGAAGGACTAATACTCAGTAGGCTTGTCTAGCTGGGGGTGGAATACACAGGAGTCCTTCACCACGCCCCTGTGTCCCTTAATAATGCCGTTGACTGACTGGCATTCATTTTTTATTAACACAACAGCCAGGCACTCGGGGTGCAAAGAAGAAGCCATGAGGCTCTTGCTCGATGGAGCTCTTGGGCCAGTGGGGCAGGTGAACACATGCACAGGTAAATTGCACTAAAACGCTGAGTATGGTGGAAATGTAACTGTGCCCCGATGGAACCTACAAGGTGGAGCTGTTCCAGCTTCTGAAGGGAACTAGAAGACTGCGTGAAGGTGACAAGAGAGCTTACTGTATACTTCTTCATGTTTACAGTTGCATATATAATTAGATATATTCGCATATATGTACACATAAGATGTATGATGATGAGTTCCTTGTCCCTGCCCTCGAGCGTACATACTAGTAATACCTACGAGAAAGAGAGTCCTTTATGGGAGAAATGCAAATAAAAACCTCAAGTATTAAATCTGCAATTGGGGTTCAGATGAGTCCGGCAGAGAAGGGGTGACCAACAGGAACTCACTCCTGCTTCTGAAACTGTAACCTTCTTTTTCAGGAAAGATATCATTGTCCCATCATCTAAAAATTAGTGTTCCATTATTGCACGCCAGGGATCAGAGAAGACTCGTTTTCATCTGTAACAGAAAGCACTTATTGTCACCAAAATTGATGAATGCCAACCTGAACAGCAGAGAGATTTTAATTAAGAGGTGTTTGAATCTGGAAAATTCTGAATTTAAAGAAGTCAAAGGCATCAATCGTTGACTCTTCTTTCTTTTGCCAAAGGGGGTCATCGGTGCTCGGTACATGGAAAAGGAGCTCAGTATTGATTTTTATACACACATTATTTTTTCATCTAGCTACAGAAGGAACTATCTTGTAACAGTGGGAAGAATGTTGTTCTCTTCCTGACAATTGGTTCTTCTTCAGTATGAGAAGTCCTACCCAGTTCTGTGACAACAGGCCAGGCCAGGACTCCCACTCCTGTTGCACTCAGAAGCACTGCGGCAGAAGAATGCACTTTTTAGTGGAGACAGTTAAGCTGTGAGGCTACCATGGAGAAGAAGAGAAGCCAGAGTGTGGAGAGGGTAGAAATGGCTCCCTCTGCATTCTGATCCTCCACTGTGACATTTTAGAAAGTGCCCGGAGTCATCTGTGGGGAGAGCTTGTCATTATTTTAAAAGCTGCTTGAAATACCTGGGCTCAGTCTTACCTAGAAGGAAGGGGAGACTAGACAGATTCAGAATAAGACTGTGATTGGTAGAGTCAGCCGTCACTCATGTGGCCCAGGATGGGGGATGTTGGCTCATTTTGACAGTTGGTAATGTTCATATTTTCGCCTGTGTTCAGACACGGTTGTGGAATGGTCCTGTTCTTGTCTTGATCCGTCCTGGTCACAGAGTGGCCTTGTCTGATGCTGACATTCTGTGAAATTATTTGTGTTCAGCAGGAGGATACCCAGGGCCTCACTGTGGGTGTCAGGCAAATCCGGGTGTCAGGGGTTGCAGGCTCTTCCTGGCCTGGGAGCCCTGGCTCTCATTTGACTCATTGTAGCACGTGCAGGACCCATTGCTTCATGTTGGGCTGCAGCATTCATCGTTCCACAAGGAAAGGAGCTGAATGTCAGCAGCTCCCTCGTCATTCTCTCTCCTTCAGCTTCTTTAAATATGGACTAAATAGAACCACTCCTTATCTCCCAAATTTGCATCCTTGGGTTAAGTGAGCACCGCAAGTTAACGAGGGTCTCTGAAGCCTAACTCCGAATTCCCTGGAGAGAGAATATGATTGGCCAGGTGACTGACTGTGCCCATCCAATAACTTTCTACTGTGCAAGAGAGCTCTCATGCCCGCGGCCCACTCTGTAAGGGAGAGCAACATTCAGAGAAAAAGGCCATATGCTGGACATGCCCAGTATAGGGACAGTTTACCCAGGCTCCGTGTTAGGGACCTCAGCAATAAGGTAGAATAATAATTTAGCTAAGACCTGCATGCCTTTAGTGCTTTACAGAAACAAAGCATTTCCGTCATCATTTTCAACCCTTCCAGCCACCCTATGAGATGAATATTATTTATTCCCACTTAAAAGGGAGCAAGGTGAGTGTCCGGGAATTTAGAGATTTCCCCCAGGCCCATGCAGCCTATTGAGACTACAGTCTAGCACTGAGACTTGAACCCAGACATGGGGAATCCCAGGGCAGCTCTCCCTCCAGTATGAGAGAGTGAGACATTTTTTCACAAACCATTGAGCCCCTTGCGGAGGGATCCGTGGGTATTTATTTGCTCAAAGTGAAATGACCAGGGAAAGGCTGAGCCGATCTCAGTCGTCCAAATCGAAGCCCAAGGGAGAGGTAATGAAAGACCAGCAGAAGGAGAGGTGTGGGAGATGGGGAAGAGAATGGAATTGCTTTTTCTCTAGAAGGGGAGAGATGCTGAGGAAAAGCAGGGAAGCAGGCAGGAGATGTCATGCAGCCTTGCTGACACACGGAGGGTTTTGATAAAGCACAGGAACCCTTCCTGGGGACAAATAAACTCCCTCTGAAGCCTGGGGCTTATGGGTAGGAAAGGTGAGGAAGGGCACAGGGCTGTGGCGTCAGTTTAGTGTTGTGACTGCAGTCTCTTCTCTTACGATCTTATCTGTTACCCAGAGCTCAGCATGACTGTCCTACTGAAAGGATAGGAGGAACAGTGGAAATAGGGCTGAAATTCCCTCTAGACCTATGATCTGTGGTTTTAATAAAGCTCTATAACGTCAGGAGACCCTATAAAATTGTCTCTGGAGCTGCATTTCTCTCCAGTTCCTCGTGTGGAAGCAGGTTTGCAGTTGAACTCTTTTGCATGTTGTAGATCTGGTTCTTTCTGGTTTAATTGGGCTATTCTTGGGGAAAATGCCCCAGTAACTCCGAATGTCCTGCAGAGCCTGGCACTGCCACCATTAGCATGGTGGATATCGGGATGGCTTGCATTGTCATCATCAAGACTCTATCCACACACAGGCTTTGACGTGGGGAGCTGGGCCTGTGGAGAATTTTTAAACTCCCTGGGTGGTGCCCAGTGGGTGCTCAGAGGAATGACAAGCTGGTGAGGCCATCCCTAGGCTTAGAGCAGGTGGACTTCTAAAGAGCATCAAAGCATCTGGGGATGTTGGATATAAAAAGGTGAGAGACCCCAGTAAGAGGACGAATTTAAGGTTCTCAGGGAATCTTTTCTCTTTGTGCTTCTATCATTTAAGAAAAGGCAATTTGTAATGTTCGGGTTTCTTAACGCTGGGAGCTGGAGCCGATTTTAAAGGCTTAATGCATGGATCAGGTCAGCTCTGGCCTGGGTCCCTGGGCGCAGATGCTCTCTCAGGGCAGGAGGAGAGCCTCTGGCTTGGTGAGCGGGAGGGATTCAGCCAGAGCAGTGTTCCAGCCCTCAGACAGAGCCCCACAGCCCCCGCTGTTGTATGAAATAAAGTCTTGCGGGGAGGGTTTCCCACCGCCAGATGTCACTGGGGACAGTCTCTCCCAGGAGAGGCAGGCATGCATACCCCACGAGGGTTGATCTGAGAGGCTTGTCCCTTGAAAAAGCCACCATAAATATTTAGTGAGCTGATAACCGCTGAAGGGCTGGTGGAGAACAAGGCAGTAAATTCTGCTCTAAGGCATATAAGAATTATTCTCCTTGGTTGAAAGAATTTATGAGTGCTGTGGAGGTGGGGCAAGGCGGGGCCAGAGGGGCAGAGGAGTGAGGAAGGACTGAGCCTGTGATTTGTTACCACCCTGAGGTCCAGGACTTGAATGACTCCACCGTGTTTCCTGCCCACCCCAGGATTTTACAAACCGTATATAATAAAATCATCGGTCCTGCAGTTATGATGAACATAAAAATATAATTTCACAGAGTTCCTAGCCCTGGTTATGGTTCAAGGTTTGATTACTTTTTTTTATTTTTATGGTTCCCTCTGTGAGTAATCACTGCAAAAAGGTTAGCCACTTCAGCATTTTCCCTCGTAGCACAAGATGCTGGTATCTGTCTATAACTTTGCCGCAACAATCAGGGAAGGGAAGTCGGTGAACAAAGCAGAGAACAAGTGCTTACAGCACCCAATACTCCACAGCCCCTTGGCTTAACACAATGCTAAACTGCTGAGCCCTTGGGGGCCTCCTTACAGACCCTGACCTGTGGGTAGCTAGTTTCTTCAATATGGCATGATTGCATAGTTAGCCAAGAAGTTCTAGAAAAAGTAAGGGTTACCCCTCAGTCTGGATTCCCTGAAGAAGTATCTTTTTATTGTCTGGTAAAACTCCACCTTGCTCAGAACCTGGGTGAGCAGCCAGTGTTTCCTAATCATGTTCAAGGGAATTCATGCCCCATGAGGTGTTTCGAAACAAACGATTTCAGGACCATGAGGGCGGGAAAGGCTGATAACCCTTCTGGGAGACTTTTGATATGAGAGAACTCACCGAAAGCTCTGAGATGCCCCGCAGTGAAAAACTGAGTCTGGTTTTAACTCAGAATTTCCCAAACCATTTGGCCACTGACTCTTAAGAACCACCTCCGGCCTCCCTGCAACTAGTAAGCCTGCTCCGGCGACATCTACCTCAGGATAGTTCTGAGAAGTCCTCATCTCTCAAACGTCTGCACCATTGCTCACAGTATGTCCCTGCTTGACAGATGCTTCCCGCCCCCTCCTCTCACCCTGCCTTGCCAATCCCCACTATTTCGTGAAGGTTAAGTGTGAGGGTCACTCAGAGTCTTCTTTGATCCCTGGTTTGATTGAAATCCTTGTGTTGGGCTCCCTGAGCAAACTGTATTCCTCTCTGAGCACATAAGGCACTCTAGTGTAATTGCACACCTGTAATTATATACCACCCTCTGAAGCTTCTGGAGGGCAGAGGACGTGTCTTACATAGTGTGGTTTCCTCATGGTACTCACTGATGGGTTGCAGAAACGAGAATCAATGAGATAGATGCAGAGCGATGGAGTCCATCTCCCCAGCGCATTTTCTTCTAGGGAAGGCAAGGATTGCGTCACTCGGTGGGGATTCACCGTCTATCCTGAACACTTCCTCTCTATCTGGGCTGTGGAAGTTTGGTTTGGTTTTGGTTTTGGCTTTTTTTTTTTTTTTTTTTTTGGCTTTAGAATTTTTAATTATATTTTCTTTTTTTAAATTAAATGTATTGGGATGACATTGGTTAGTAAAATTACATAGGTTCCAGGTGTACAATTCTGTAGTGTGTCGTCTACTCATATGTTGCCTTGTGTGTTTACCACCCAATCAGTTCTTTTCTATGACCATGTATTTGATGCCCACACCTTCCTCCTCCCTGCCCTTGTCCTTTGGTCACCACTGAACTATTGACTGTGTCCATGAGTTTTTGTTTCTTCATTGCTTTCAGTTTTATATTCCACATATGAGTAAAATCATAATGGTTCTTGATTTTTTTTTGGAGGGGGGGGTTCTGGCTTATTTTGCTTAGTATGATGATGAACTCAAGGTCCATTCCTTTTTGTTGCAAGTGACAGTATTTCATCTTTTCTTATGACTGAGTAATGCCATCCTGAACATGCCCAATGTCGTCCGATCTTGGAAGCTAAGTCCGGTCGGGCCTGGTTAGCACTTGGATGGGCTGTGGGAGGTTTTATGTCAACTGAAGCTCCTGGTGTCACAAACTCTATATCTGTTGACCAACTGACCTTACTGCACTACAACCTGCTTTGCCCACTAAATGGTGGCTATTGTTGTCATTCTCTGAGTGACCAACTCAACCCATTTAAAAGAAAAAGCACTCTGTTTGCTGTCATTCTTTCTTTGCCTTGCACTCACCTGACTGGTAACTGAATTTCCTAACAGTGGGGTGAATTATCTTTGCTAATCAAATTTGGCTTTGGAAGAGCTGGCGAACTCTCTGAAAATTGGACTCTCAAGGAGATGTTTTAACTCATTGAGGCCACAGGCGGCCTATCAGTGTTCAGAAACTATACTGCTCATGCAGACAATGCCAGACCACCCAGGCCAAAGCTCCACTCCTGGGCCAGCCCAGAAGTCTCTAGAAAGTGAGTGCAGAAGAAACACTCTAGGGAAGGGAGAGAGGAGTATGCGTGCACTGTCGAGGTTACTATTTTGGGCAGTTAAGACATGAGACTATGTCTTGGGACATAGCTCCTTTTTGGGAGGGGCACCAGGCTAGCAGTGGGTCAGTATGAAAACAACCAACAAGTGGCCTGTCAACGAGACAATGTAAGTGTGGGAAGCCCCAGTTCATCGCCAGGAGAGGACAGGGACGTTCACATGAATGGGAATGACTGAGGGAGGCTTCGTGGAGGGGGCAGAATGGATTTGGATAAATAAAGAGGAGTGAGGACCGTTCTGGTGGGGAGATCAGCATAAGCACAGGCCTCAGATGGAAAAGGAGGGGTGAAGGAGGTGGAAGGCAGAGCATGCGACTGGGAAGGGCAGAGGACCTGGCCTGAGGCCGTTTGCCTGTGAACAGTGGTGAGGAATAGGGCGGGAGAAGGCCACAGCTGCTTGGCACATGGCTCCGTAACATTTACTTAACCTAGTTTGCCGGCCCTTGAAGGAGGGATGGAATGTTCTGCATCCTGCAATCTTAGTTATTCAGGTCATAAGCGAGGGGTTTTGAAACCCTGCTGCGGTTGAAGGCAAGAAGCATGGTCTCCTTTGCTGGGTACCCTTCTGCCTGCCCGGTAGGTACAGGTGTCTCCCCAGAGTCCATCCTTCCGTGACGTCACCCCTTTCTGAACATCCTCCCAAGGCAGTTGCATGCATCCACTCCCACACCTGCAGCCACCACCCCCATGCTGCATGTCCCAAGTCTGATCTTTGCCCCCGACCTTTTCCTGGAGCTTCAGACCCTAAACCCATCTGTTTGCTGTTCATCTTAACAGCTCTTAAATTGAAATTATTTAATGTGTTTGGAGGAGGTCTTCCTGCCAATGCAGCCTTTTCTCCCTCATTCCCTTCCTGTCTTAAAGCCTCCCCCCACTCCCCGCCTTCCCTCAGACTGTCTGCCTTGTACCATGGACCATGCTAGGATCTGGGGATAAAATTATTCCACAAGATGTAGCCCCTGGCTCCCACTCTAAAGATGAAGGCACATGCAAATCATCCCAGGTAATGACTGCGAGAGATCTGTGCAAACGTATCACACTGATCCTGGGGAGGGTCTACCCCGGGTGGGCTTTCTGGAAGAAGAGGTGTCTTGATCTTCCTTTTGACGTGCAGACTCACATTTCCAGCACCTGTGCTGGGTGTCCCGCGACGTTTCTGACTCACCATGCCCCAAATTAAAATCGAACCTATGTTCTTGCCTCCAACATATGCTCCTCTTCTTCTGTACCTTGTTTTATGTCCCGATCAACCTGTTCATTTGTGCAATGAGTACCTTCTTTGCATACCCATGACGTGCCAGATAGTGTATTAGGCATGAAGATTAGAGAATTCCTAAAGCAAGTTAGTATGTTCACTTTGGTTTCAATGAGAAACAGAGGCCATGGGCATTTGATGACATACTCAGAGACAGCATTACAAGACCTAATTCAAGTCACGTTGAGGACACCAGCTTTCTGTAGCACTTGTCAAAACGATTTTCCTCCCTGGAATAGGACTCGGTGGCAGGCTTTACCTCGTGGGAAAGC
The DNA here is from genome assembly GCA_004026885.1 of Lyroderma lyra. Lineage (NCBI taxonomy): Eukaryota > Metazoa > Chordata > Mammalia > Chiroptera > Megadermatidae > Lyroderma > Lyroderma lyra. The sequence continues at coordinate 114,969 of PVJL010002399.1, forward strand.
GGAGGCACCACCCCCTGCTGCCATGGCAGAGACGACTGTGAGGACAGTGACATTACTCACCCACCCCCCAGGTCTAACGCCAAATGAAGGAACTAGGCAGGCGGTCCCCACTGTCACCACCATTCTCTCTGACGGGACTGCACATGATGAGAACAGCTTGTAACGTTCTTGTGACACAGCCTGAGAGATTTAATGGAACGTTCCGACTGAGCATTTCACACTGTGTTCCCGTCCTCCAGGGCTGCTCAGTCTTTGTGCAAAGGCTCAGCTCTCAGCAGAGGCTCTGAGATGAACCAAATACAGGGGGACGTGTTAGTAAAGAAGATTCTAGGAATAATAGGAAAGCCCAGAGAGAGGTGTCTCCCAGGAGCCTGCCGCTGAGTCTTGTGCCTAACACGCTCTCCGTGCATGTTCAGTGAATGAATGCACATAGATGGCGGGAGGGTGACAGAAACGCGCTGCAAACGCTGGGGTAGCGACAGGCCGCTGCACCCGTTAGCCTTTCAGTAAGGTGTTTTCAGTTACACACCTCCTTCTTTGCTCGCCGGTATTTCAACTGCCTGAATACCCTAGGGAGAGAGAAAGAACAGAGGCTGACAAGTCGTAATTGGCCACGTTGGATTCTGAGGTCCACGTGCTGGGGACCTTGTACCCAGTGAGCTCTCCGTGTGCAACCAGGAGAGGGCTGAGGGCTGACCAACTGCAGAATTCTCCAGAGAGTTCCTGTCACTGATCTGAACGTCGGAGTTCATATTCCCAGTGTTGTGGCAGAGGAAAGAGGTAGCAGGGAGGTGATTTCCAAACGTAAGACATGTTTCCAGACAGCCCCCCCCGCAGACCCAAAGGCTCCAAACCCAGCCCAGCTGCCCACAGTATATAGAGAACAGGCCTTTGAAAAGCAGGACTAGCCCAAGGAGAGCTCATGCCCACGTTTAAGAAAAGAAACTCATTTCTGCATCTACTGGGCTATGCGGTCTCTCTCAGACTCACCTAACCATTGCATTCGGCCCAACTGAACACGTTTGCTGAGCTCTCAGCACTGCAGCTTTGTTATATTCCTCTTGCTGCTTTGGTTGAGTCAGGAGCCGGAAGTCAGAGCACAACCTTGCCCTTAGAAAGTGAACCCCGGATTCTGACGCTCATTCTGAAAGAGAAAGGCCCTTTCTCTCATGCGCAGTCTTGTTCGCATGACTTAGATCATTAGACACATCTCTGCGGGGTTTGGAGAAGTTTGGCAAGGCCCCTGCCATCCAGGCCCATCAGACAGGCCGAACTGCTTCGCCTGGTCACATTTGCACAGGTGCGACCAGGAGCGCGAAGGCTCTGTGTTGTGGCCCCCGAGCAGAGCCAGGCTTGTGGGGGGCGGCTGGTGAGAGCGAGGCATGACCACAGCCCAGACAACATCTTAATGGGAAAGAGATGAGTGCTGACAGGAAGGTGTACAACGGAAACAGATTGGGGAACGCATCACCCGCTAAATCTTAGGAGCGTTTCCGAAGCCAACAGTCATGTCACCGCTCCAAGAGAGCCCTGCATGCAGGGACTGTCTCGGTAGGGGGTCTGGTTGCAGTGGCGGGGGGGGGGGGGTCCCCTGCGCAGTCATCTGGATGAAGTACGTGGCCGACCACTTCCCCCTGGGCCTTCTCTTTGGACCCAGCTTTTCCCAAGTGGCCTTTTGGCCCCCGTTGTTTAACCGGCATCCCTGGATGGAGGCCAGGGTCAGGACACCTCCTGGGTCACCGGGTCCTCGGGAGGGAGGAGGGTTATGTTCTGAGGGCTCAGGAAGCTCGGCTCTCACCCCGCTTAGATTCAGCAGGACGGTTCCTGCTTTTTCTCTCTTTTTAAGTGATTTTGATTTGTCTCTTTTTAGTGTGACTGCTGTTATTTCATTAATACTACATTTGCTCGTATTGAAATTTGATAGAATTTTAATTCCTAGGATAGTGTATTTAGAATATATGACATATTCATAAGAATATTGATAGTATTTATAAGATAGTCATAAGAATATTGATATCATCCCACCTGATTGGACTCTGCAGACTTAAACAGTATGAGGGCTGTCCAGAAGAAACCCAGCCATTAGATGCCTCTGTTTTTCATATGACATGACTGAATACTTTCTGGACATCCTCCATATAAGTATTGTATTTTGATTTAAAAGAAAGGTCTACCATTAATTAACCATTATTGAAGTTTGACGTGACCAGGTGGAGATTTCTGAAAACAATAAAGACTGTTTCTGTACATTAGGAGCTGTTATTAGGAATCTGTAACATTACCTCGATACATTTTGGGTGGTTTTTGAAATAAAGCACACATACACGAAACGCCCTCAGCAACAGGAGCCATGTCCGAGCTAAATCCAGTGAAGTCGTGTGGGGTTAGCGCTGACTCCTAGACCCCCTCGGGGAGGGGCATTTTGCAACCATTTCCTTCTTGCTTTGTAATCCTGTCTTCACGTTGGTCATTCTGCTAAGTCCATACTCTCTACTATTGAAATGTTTCTGAATTTTATGCAGTCCAATAACAATTTTCCCTTTGTAGCCCCTCCCCAAATTGTTAGTTTTCACTCAGTGTTTCTAGTGGTTTGGCATCACACAGTTTTTCAGGATACCAGAAATAAAAGTTTGTTCTGTGATTCCTTTTACACTGGCTCTGGCTGGTGAGCACACAATGCAACCCCACGGACGATGTATTACAGAATTGTACACCTGAAACCCATGTAATTTTACTCACCAATGTCACCCCAACAAATTAAAAAATAATCCATGCATGCACTACTTTAGTAAATTTAAAAATAAATGAATTTACAAAAACATCTGAAAGAAGAAGGTGAGAAGGTTGGCAGAGAAAGCAGGAGCAGAGTTGTGGAAGCAGGAAGAGCCCGGCACAGGTAAATACAAATTACTCAGTGTTACTAGAACGTAAAGCTCACTTGTCCAACGCGCGGCCCACAGGCCGCTGGTGGCCCGGGACAGTTTGCACGCAGCCCAACAGATTGGCAAACTTTCTTAAAACATTATGAGATTGTTTGTTTGTTTGTTTGTTTTTAGCTCATCAGCTCTCGTTAGTGGGAGTGTATTGTAGGTATGACCCAAGACAATTCTTTTTCCCGTGTGGCCCAGGGAAGCCACAAGGTTGGACACCCCTAGAAGGGATGAGGATGTAAGAGGCTCGTGCAGCACGATCCAGTCATTGTAGGTCACGCTAATTGGATTTGATTCTTGGTGTGATTGGGTTCTATTTAAGGGACTGAGAAGATGCAGAAAGATCACTCCGTCGGCAGAGCGGGGACTCACTGAGCAGGGGCAGGACTGGAGGACCGGAGGCCAGTTAGGAGGATGGTGCTCTAACCCAGATGAGCAAAAGCTGTTCTTAACTAGGGCATAAATACAGAGATAAGTGCAGAGGAAGTGGCAGAATCCAGAAACATTCAGCAAGTATCGAAAAAGGGCAGGTTTCAGAAGCACCCAGTGGGTAAAATCGGTGGAATTGAGTGAGGAGTCAAAAAGGGTCCCTGTCTTCTCCATTGAATGGGTGAGGCGCCCCCAGAAATGAACGTTCCTGAGGATGAGGGGGGTTTCAGAGAGAGAGATGAACTACGTTTTGACGGTGTTTGACATGAGAAGACGAATTGTGGACACCGGCAATTGACCTTGTTTACCTGGCACATCTTTCACTGTGCCCGGGCACCACATCCCAGCTTTGAATTCGGTGCCCTGCGTCCTGCCTGTGGCTCGGGCCTGGCCTCTCAACCCCGGGGCTGATGTTATCACAGGGAAATAATGTGGCGACTCGCGTTTCTGAGTTTGTCTTTGCCCTGGGTTGCTGATGCCTTTCTTGCTTTGTGGTTCTCTTTGGGCCCCCATGGAAATCCTACCTACACCGATGGGGGCCCCACTCTCAAGGCAAGTGCCCAGCTATTTCTGGGCTGCTTCTTTGGAAAGGAATTTGGGAACAAGAGAATGTATTTGGCTGTTGTACTGGGGTACTGGTGGGCTCCCCTGGTTATTCATATGAGGTGGGACAATTAATTTTTCAAACTCATCCTAGAAAAAGTGCTACATACCTTGTTGCTAAGTATCATTACGGTCACCTTTGAAGCACTCCCCTTGGGAAGCTGTGCACCGACACACGTGCCTAGTCCACCCTTCAAAGCAGTTTTGGAACTCTTTTTGGAATGGCCATCAGACCTGTTGTCATCCCCAAAATCTGACAATTAAGTTCGCGAACTTGCCACCATGCACTTATACTGTACAAACAACTGAGAAAGGTGTCATAACCTTGGCAAGTTTGGAAGTTTCTCAAAAAATTAAAAATAGAACTACCATATGATCCAGCAGTTGATTTCTTGGTATATATCTGAAGGAAATGAAATCACTATCTCAAAGAGATATCTTCATTCCCGTTTTTTTAGCTGCGTTATTTATAATAGCCACAACATGTACACAACCTAAGTGTCCATCAGTGGGTGATTGGATAAAGACACTGTATTATGTGTACAATAGAATATTATTCAACCATAAAAGGGACGAAATCCTGCCATTTGTGACAACATGGGTGGACCTCGAAGGAATTACACTAAGTGAAATAAGTCAGACAGAGAGAGGCAAATGCTGTATGATACCATTCTAGGAAGAACCTAAAAAAATCGAACTCATAGAAACAGGGAATGGACTTATTATTGCCAGGGGTGGGAGGGGAGGGAGAGGGGAAATGGGTCAAAAGGTACAAACTTCCGGTTATAAGGTAAGTTCTGGGGATGTAATGTACAACATGGTGACTAGAGTTAACAAAACTATCTTGTATATTTGAAAGTTGCTGAGAGAATAAATCTTAAAAGTTCTAATCACAAGCAAAAAATTGTAACTATGTGAGGTGAATATTAACTAACCTTATGGTGGTTATCATTTTGCAGCATATACGTATATGAAATCTTTATGTTGTATACCTTAAACTAATACAATGTTATATGTCAATTATATTTCAAGAAAGCTTGGGTTAAAAAATGACAGGTGCAGAAACTGCAAACTGTTGTCGAGTAGTCATTCTCCTTTTGTCTCTCTCAGTGATTGAAACTCCTGGGGTTTAGGGGGGCAAAGGCTGCTCAGCTAGGAACTATGTTTCCCAGCCTTCTTTGCAGTGAGGTGTGATGATAAGGGTAAGTCCAGGCCAGTGGGATATGAGAGTATAAGCCATCCCTGTAACTTCTGGGTTATGCCCTTAAACAGAAGCTTCTAGTTAGCTATGACAACTATTATTATCTCTACTTCTCGAACTCAGAGATAAAAAACTTTTATCCCTCCCTGACCTCCAGGCTGAGTGCATGCACACATTATTGTCTTATCATTCAACCCATTCTGTTGTAAGAAGCTTCTTTATCTGCTGGGCCCATGGCCATTGGGAGAAACACACGTTTTACCTTTAGTAGGAATGAAGAGTGCAAGCCAACCGGACAGGTCTGGTTAGGTTAGTTCCGTTGTTTTGTTGTTTTCGTTTTTTCATTTCTTTGATTTTCTATTAACGGAATGCTTTAAATTCTAGATGTTTGTATGTGAGTGAAACATTGAAACAGTGTCTCATGAAATTTTGCTCGAGCAATAAAGTCAAATAGCCTAGGGCAGGGGTGTCCCACCTTGTGACTTCCCTGGGCCACACTGGAAAAAGAATTGTCTTGGGTCAAACATACAATACACTCACACTAACGATAGCTGAAAAATGTCCATGCATCATTTTCACCATGTTTTAAGAAAGTTTGCGAATTTGTGTTGGGCTGAGTTCAGAGCTGCCCTGGGCTGAATTAGAACTGTGGGCCGAGGGTTGGATAAGCTTGGCCTGGTGTAAAAAGCAGTCATATCGATTGAAGCCTGTCTTAAGTGTAAGGAAAGGTTTCCTAGCACCCAGCTCTCAAGATACTTACAAAGGGAAAGACACAGCACAGTAAAAAAAAAACAAAACAAAACAAAAACAAAACAAAAAAAAAAAACCATATGTGATGCCACACTGAGAGGTGACAAAGATCGGCCCAGGGACAAGAGACATCAGTGTATTTGAGGATAGACAGACATACTAAAGGTGTTAGGAATAGCATAAACAAAACAAAACAGAACAACTCCCTTAAAAAATGACTTACTTGTAAATGATGTAAGAAAGATTTAATGACAATACTAACCGTAAATAAAGCCTTTACTGGACCTTAGGGTGCCCACCCCTCTCTACACACTGGCCTCCTAGCCTTCCCCTTCCTCTAGCCAAATCGTGCTGCGTCGTATTGGTCAAAAACAAGCCACTGGGCTGGGCCATATTCAAGGAGCAGGAAAATAGACTCAGTGTCTTCACAGGAGCTGCTGCGAAGTCCTGTGATATAGGGTGTGCATATGGGGGGTACATGCAGAATAGGGGGAGTCAATCTATCACATCACCTGAAACACAGAAACCATCTCGCTTGCATTTCTTCTACTTAGTACCTTGGCCGAGTGCTGGAGGCAGATAGAAACTTACTCTTTTTGCTTTATTCGTAACATTTGATGACTTTGGTGCCAGTTAGTCCATTTCCTATGTAAAATAATAGCTCTTTGACCAGTGTGCAAGTGACGTTTCACCTCCCTATTTCTCAAAAGCTAAGCACCATCCAATGGCACACTTACTTGTGTTTCTCTGAAGGTATGAGACTTAGGAAAGATTACAAATCCCGGCCAAACAGTGATTCATTCGGCGTTCTTTATGAGCAGCTTGCTGGCAGCCAAGTTTACAAAGGTCATTACACTGGACACAGGCGCAAAGCTTCATAGTGATAGCCCCACAGAGCTGTCCAGAGAAAGCTTTCTCTTAGGAATAGAGGACCGTACCAAACTTGGGAGCAACAATGTGGATACGATTTTCTATAGAGCCTGACTGCATTCTCTCTCCTTGTGATTATCAAGAAATCACCACCACCACCACCACCACCACCATCATCATCATCATCATCCAGCTAGGGTTAACTCCCCCTCACCCCATATCCCAGTACGCTCTTCATTTGCTTTGCCTCAGGAATTCAGCAACCAGACAACACCGTTTTACAAAATAATTTCATTTCTCAACAAGTTCACCATGTGTTTCAAAACTTCCTGCTGGAGCAATGTGTGCCTCATCTTTGGGCCTTTTAGCCAGTTTGGACACTACTTAAGGCCACACATGAGTCTGCTGAGATTCCTCTGAGGCAGACAAGGTCAAGATGCCACAGGGCTCACACGTGATGTTGCCTCATCACAGGAGAATCCGTCCCGCGTGAGCGATCACGCTTCTAAGTGCTGATATTCCGCGCTGACTCAGGAGCAAGGGCTCTGGTCCGAGGGCAGGAGTGAGTGACACATGGGGCTTGTTTTTCACAAGCATTCCCTGCCCTTTGTGTATGTGATAAGTTGTTCAGCATGTGTCCAGACTATCTGAATGTCTGACCTCTGTTTACCTGCCCACTTGAGATCTTGCTGTCTTCCTCATCCATGAGGCCATCACCCTTTCTCAAACTCAAGACCTGTCCAACCTACAAATCAAGATTTTAAACTCTTTTTAGTGGACCACAAATGATTTTTCTTTTACAAAGTTCTTTGGGGAGCATTAAACTATCTTAAGCTTTACTTCCTGTCTGTATGTGCTGAAATATGCATTGGCTGTTGACACATTTCATTCCTAAACTTCACATCTTTAGTGTGAGGACTGTAATTTACTTTTACAGATGAGGAAACTAAGGCTGAAGAGTCTCATTCACAAGGCCTCACGGCTAACTGATCCGGAAGCACTGCACCTGGAATTCAAACCCAGTCCTAGGCACCTAGAAGCCTTGGCATTCTCCCAAGGGCTCATTCTATTCTGACATTGCCATTTCAATGCCAGGGACGTCTTGATGGTGTCACAGACCAATCCACAGGACAAGGCTTAGGCGTAGGGCAGGGGATACATCGGGGGTTTCTTTTGAGAACATGACCAAGTAGAAAAAGCAGTGTTTTAATCGTTTAAATGCCATTTTAACAGGGCTCCATCAAAACATCCGCTCTGCTCTGCTGATGTAGTACCTACTCTTAGAGTATGATGATTATGAATTATAAATTTAATTTATTTTTATATTAAATGTAAATCTGAATTCCATTACATTGAAGACAACAATAGATTGGTTTTTTAAAAATTCTTATTTTGAATTGTAATCAATTAGTGAACATGTAGATCAAATTCAAAACCTGTATATCCATCATAATAAAGGCAAAGAGATGATATCTTCATCATGCTAATAGCAAGTAACTATCCACATTCAACCTCACACTTTGCTAAACTATTACTTAAGAATAAAGGCAAAGACATTTTCATGCAAACAAATAAAGTTTATCAATGAGAGAGATTCTCACTAGGGTAACTTCTAAAAGCCGAACCTCAGGAAGAAAAAATTTCATCCAGAAGGATGAAATTAAAATGTTAGTACGAATCATAAACAATGAAACCAATAAAAATGTGGAAAAAATCTATATAGATACCGACTATGTAAAACACCAAAAATGAATGACATTGCCTAATTTGAGGGTGTAAAAATGATGTAACTAAAACTCTAGACAACAGTGTAAGGTAGAGAGTTACTGGAATTATAATTCCTAAGGGCTCAGTGTTTTTCTGGTGGTAGGGTAAAGACTGCTAGTTACTGGTAATTTTTAAAGAAATAAAATGTATGATTTCCAGATCCGTAGAAGAAGACATTAACTAGAAGAAAAAACAAAAGCTCATCAATCCAAATGAAATTAGAAATAAAGCAGGATGAATATAAGCACAAAATAAGATGATGGAGATGAATTCATATATTCAGGCAATGTAAATGAAATAAACCCTTGTTTAAAAAAAGTGATGTCAGCTTGAAATTTTAAAAAATCAGCTATATGACATTTACAAGAAAAACACAATATATGAGGATACAGTTGGGTTGAAAGTACAACAGAATAAGTTACACCAAAGAGCCATGAATCAAAAGAAAGTGTGGCATCAGAAGAAAAAACAAAAAAAGAAGAAGAGATTCTAAGGCAAACAGTAATTATAAGGGATGAAGAAAGGTCATGACCTGATCAGTGGAGCAGTTTAGCAGGATGGTACAGTACTACAAACTGATGTGCACCTAAGAACATAGCCTCAAAGTGTGTAAAACGAAAGAGTAGTTTATGAAGCCTGGTTGCTTGGAGTATTCATTGACGTACATGTACCATTCTCCGGGTCTTAGAAATCTTTTCTTCTCTGCAGAAACTCTTATAGCAATGGCAGTTGGTATTGGTCTATAACACCCTCACTAAGCATGTCTTAAAATACGGAATAAGATCAAAACTTTATTCACACATCAGTTAAAACAATTGGCCCCAGGAAGCAAGACAAGAACTACTAGCATAGAGAAGTTCCCATGTGACCCAGCCTTGTTCCTGGCTTCTGTCTTCTTCCTTTCTTGCCCAGCTGCTGAGGTGACCTTCAGGTCCAGCCCCACCACACTTTAGGAACCAAGTCAGACTTGAGGCAGAAATTGGCCCTAAGTGTTCCCAATCTAATGGTGACCATGCAACGGAGTTAATTTATTATTTTGTTGGTCCAGTTGTCATTACACAGCAACTATCCCAGTTGCAGCTTGATAACATCGAGGTTTGTGAAGGTGTTTGGGGCCAGGGTGTTGGGGAGTTCAAGTCATTGCTGTTCCCTAGGTCCAGATCTGTGAGGGAAGACACAGTGGACATTAGACAAATGTCTTCATGACCCAATCACTCAGACATTTATCCCACACCAAATCCCTGTAGCTGACACAATGGTTTTGACTCATATACCATTTTCACTGTTTTTACTCTTAGGTACACATTGTTTAATTTGTAAGGAATACTGCTGTTGAAATACAGAGTTGGGAAAAAGATAAAAATGATAATAATTCTGTACATTTGTCTCAAGATGCTCCCATTAGATCCACAGATAATATTTTGGGTTCTCATATCACACATCAGGACGTCTCCAATAGTTCAATGATGTTTAAAATGTGAGATACAGCCATGGTTATACACAGTGTGACTGTCTATCTATTGAGAGTACAGCACATCCAGAGCTACAGTGTGTTGTTTGTGGAGAGGTGCTTGCAAATTGAAGCATGAAAACTCCCTCACCTTATACTTTAGAAACAAAACTGAAAATTATATGTCTATAAAGGGTTCTAGTTGACTTTTTTAAGTTCAGAAGAGAAGTTTCAGACATGAAGTTATGAAAGGAATTGTTGATTCTAAACCTATGGTTAGACTCTAGTCCATTTTAATATATTTTTGTCCCAAAGTCAAATATGATATAAAGTCATGTTAAAATTTATTTGCAAAATCAGACGATGCATCACAAGAAAAGAAAAATATAGCAATATCCCTCATGGATATAAATACACACACACACACACACACACACACACACACACACAATTTGTCTATAGCATTCTTTTTTATGTAGATTTAAGTTAAAATAAGTCAGAATGTATATCCTAGCATTTGACAAATTAAAATATTATTGAAATTTTCTCTTCATTAAAATAATCATTAGACTATTAAAAGTCAACTATTGGCATAATATTTCTTATGGTGAAATATTTTAGAAATACAAAAAAGGAGATAATGATGAATACCCATGCTCTCAATACCTAGCTTTAGAATTTAAAATGGATCTAAAATATGTTTCCTTTTAATTTACAATAACTTTTCAACATATACAAAGTAAAAATGACAACATAATTCTTAAAAGTTTCGTTTGCAAGCTTGTGTTATAAAAGGAGTTGATGAGTCAGGAAACAGCGGGAAATTCTCCCTGACAGCATTCACTGAAGTCGCAGAGTGCCTTTTCACGGTGGGTGGAGGTGACACCACATTTCTAGCCAGACCTGCTCATTCACAGTCACCTGAGAGGCCACCGAAGAGCAAAGAGGAAATAAGGCTGGCCCATTCTAGTCTTAAGTGCAGAGCAAACAGCACAAAACTTCTCCTGCAGTGTTCTCTACCCTTCAAGACTGTTTGTGTTCTTGGTACAGAGCCAGGAGCTGGGTGAGGGGTGAGAGGAAGCCATTACTGTGTGCAAGACCCCATGTCACCCTCAGGATGTAGCTAGTTTATTTAATCCTTGTCACTGCCCCTCAAAGAAGGCATTGTTGTGGTTGCCATTGTCCCCGTGAGGAAGGCGAGGGCTCACGAGGCTCTGGGACTTGCCCAAGGGCAGCAGTGCTGGGGCCACCACTCACATTTACATGGGTGTGACCCCCAAAGCCCATGTTAGTGGGCCTGGAGACTTGAAGGTGTTGAACAAATAACAACATGCGATAAAACATCACAGGTGAAAGCACACTATGTGTGCCTCATCGAGGGGAGGGAAGTCTGTCTTCTCTACTCTTCTGGGGCAGAATCAGACTCAGGCAGGAGCCCCTGGATGTCCCAGAAGCCTGCTGACTCCGTCCTCCTGCTGAACGCCTCCTGGAGACAGGCAGGACACCTCCGTCACCAAGGCAGCTGTGATTGGACCAGGACACCCGTGGGAAGAACGCAGCAGGGCCTGACTCCTGGGTCGCCAGGGCCCCTGCAGTAACTGATGACCAGAACCCCCGCATGTTTCTGAAATAATTTGCCTGCATCCTGACTGTCGTCCCTGGGCATCTGGGTGCATTTCAAGGGTGCCCCCATTCTTCGTGTTCACTGTGCCTCTCACACGGAGCACTCCCACCCTCGTTCAATATGAACTCAAACCAGCGCAGAATTCCACGGACGCGGCGTTGTCACGGGGGGAAGAGGAAGAGGAGGAGGGAGAGGAAGAGGAGGAGGGAGAGGAGGCCGAACCAGCATGCGGTCTCTGCGGGCTTCGTGTTGCCGATCCGTTAGCTGAGGGCACGGCCCAGTCAGCGCTTCCTGTCCTGCGGATGTTAGCGTGTGTGGGCACGCTTCGCCCACGTTCCTAGGAGTGCGTGGACTTTAAACTAGACATGGCTTTGGTTCCTTCCGACTCCATGGGAGCCAGTCCACTATAAATGGAAATCAAGCCTCTTTTTTTTTTGCCATCAGCTTTTGGTTTTAACTCAAGGTGGTGGTGGAGAAATAATAATAGGGATAGTTCGTTTGCTTAGCAACCTGCAGGGGAAAATCTAAATGATGGCACATGCCCTTCAGGATGTCATCATTATTCTGAGTACTTTGACACTGTCCCAGAGGTGAGCCCCAACTGCCCAAACTTGGATGATCTGCAGAGGAGAGTCCGACAACCCCCACACCAGACTTTCAGAGAAATTGCTGGGAGGTTCTGTGGTCAAAAGGAAAAGGCTGAATGGCAAGATGAAATGGGCAGTGAAATTTTCTGGGTGATTTTCATATTCTTTTCCTATTCTATCCTTTTATAGTCTGCATGATAATCACAGAGGAAATTCCCTTGGCAATGTTGTGTTTCCATGGTGACAGGAGAGGTCAAGGTTAACCAACCCGGGGTCTGGGAACCCTCTGCGGCACGGTAGATGTGAGGGAGATGTGAGGGACGGGCTGGCAGTCAAAGTGTCACCAGGGGACCCATTTTCACAGCCTCGTCCTTTGAGTGGTCACAGAGCCCGAGTTGTGCCTTTTTGAATGGATAAACCGGGGATGTCTTGACAGTAATAATAGCTCCATCACTTCCCCCATGAAGAACTGTGCTGTGCCCTTCCTCTCAAAGGCCAGTCACCGATGCCTTTCACGAACAATCCGGGGATTGTTGGGATATGTATGTGCTCTTTGTATTGGCACCAGAAGCTCAGAGATGCCAAGTTTCAGAAACCAAATGTACTTTAGAAAAGCAATTTGATCTTTGGGAACAAGAGATGCTAAATAAGTTCCGACCGTGTCGGGGCAGGCTTAAAGATGAATTAATTAAAAGGAGAGCAGGAGGCATAGAGTTTAAATGAAATATCAGATGACCCAAATAATTCCCCTTAAAATATAATGCAGTTATTTCGCCTGAAACTAAATGTTCTGATTTTAATCTTCTGGATTCTCCTCTTATGCTTTTATGGAAGTAGATCATGTCACAACATTTGTGTAGCTTTCTTCAGACCACAGATACAGAGGAGTCACGATGAGATCAAGTTAAGCTCCAAGGGTCTTAAAATAATTGATTTAAGGGAGTTCCCTGGTGTTGTCGTGGCTAGGCTTCGGCGCTCTCAACACCTCGGCCTGGGTTCGACTCCCAGCCAGGGAACTAACCCCCACTCCCCGCCAAAAAAAAAAAACTGATTTAAAGTTTGTGACTTCTTTGAGAGGAGATAGGTGCCCATGTTGGGTGAAAGATGCCAATACTCTTAGGATCCTAGATGTGGGATGGGGCAGGCTTTTGGGCATTGCAGGACCCGGGTGAAAGGCACTGAGAGATGGGGCTGTCCCCATTTTAGGCACGCGTAGGCCTTCCGCTGCCAAGAAGATGGAAGCATTCCTTACACCCGTTGCCTCCCGTACCCATCTCTCGGCTGATGACTCTCAAACCTTCTGAGTTCCAGGTCCACATACACATCCGGTTACCTATTAGATTTTCTGTTCGTAGGCCCATCAGACACACTAACCTCGACAGGAACAAAACCGAACTCCACTCCTTGCTCTGCTCCTCCTCTCTCCCCCAGCAAACAGCCATGAATGACTAGTGCAACCAGATGTCTGAGAATTACCTGTGTCTCCCCCTTCTCCCTCACCCCAAACAACCACGATCAGTCTTGTAGGCATCCTCTTGCAATGTCTCAGACACCCATTTGCTTCTTCCTGTCTCCATTCCTGCTCTTCCTGGTTCGACTTTCATCACCTCCCCTGAGGATTCTCATGGCCTCCTCACTGGGCAACTAGCTCACATCCACAAGTCCACCCTCCACTGCAGGAGGAGAGTGATTTTTCTGAGGGTCAAAGATGACCATGAGCATTCCTCTTCTTAAAAGCAGTCAGTGGTTCTCTGGTGCCCTCAGGATACATCCCAAATCCGGTTACAACTATTGCAAGACTTGGTAGGATCCGGCCCCTACTTACCTACCTCTCAAGTGCCATCTACAGACACCTCCCACCTTCCCATCTGCTCCCCACCCCCACCACAGCGCACGCGCGCACACACACACACACACACACACACACACACAGTGTATGTAAGTTCCAGCCGGGGTGAGCTACTTGGTTCTCTGAATACCTAGTTCTGGAATGTTCCTAAAAAAATGCCCGCCCATAAATAAGCATCCGATGGACTACTGAAATATAGATTATGTAAGCTCTGGACGCCATACTTTTCTGACTAGTTGTGACTTGAATGTGGACTAACAAAGTCTCAGCTGCTTCGTAATACCTGCGTAGCATTCGGCGTGTCGTGTGCGTGATGGCCCCCGCTTCCGGTCTGTGACCGTAGCTCACATCGGCCTACCGTCCTTCCCACCCGAGCTACATTAGAGCATTTTGGCAGGTCCTCCTTCCTAAGAAGATTCCTGTGGATTAAACTTTGGCTCATGCAGGGACTAAGAAACCAGCTTTTCAAAAAAAAAAAAAGAAAAAAAGTGGGTGGGGTGCATGTTCCCAAACATTTTTGGCCTTTTCCCCCAGGCAGAGTAAATTGGATGGGAGAGAGGACTGAAGATTATCTTCTTTGGAAATAGCATACGGAGAAAGAGGAGTTTGCCAATTGTCTACATAGTTTCACCATGATGTCTTGGGCCACTTGGTAATCTCTGTAATTTCTAACAAATGTAAAATGTTTTTGTGGAATTACAGTATTTGCGAGGACCTCTGGAGGTTATCTGGCCCTTGTTGGCAGTTTCCCTCAGGACCTCCATCTGCTGTCAGTCACCTTTCTAAAACCCAGCATCGCTTGTAACACCTTTCCCTGCAAAAACCTTTGCTGTTTCCTCCAGTAGCTACAGCAATAAAACTCAGCCTGATTCGCATGCCTTACAAGACCCTGCTTATCTCTCCTTGAGAATTCATCTTTCAAGAGTCTGTCTCACATTGCAGTCACACTGTGTAACTTACCATTCCCCAAACACACCTTACTCGCCCAGGCTTCCAAATGTTTGCCTTTCTCTGGCTTGTTCCTCCATCCCTTTCTCCCTTCACCATCTTTGCTTGCTGCAATTCTAGTCATTCTTCTGTGCTCCGCATCCCGGCACCTGTAGCACAAGGATAGCTCATAGGGACTCAGATGTGCAAGGCTCTCACCAGCAGACCAAGGCAGTTGAGCTTTTTCCCAAAGCAGTGAGACAGAGGGATTGTGAGTAGAGGGCGGGTAGGCACAAAGTTGTGGTCAGGGAACGAGTTATAATAAACTGACGCGTCCCAGCGACCAGGAAATGTTGCTATTCACATCGTGTGCAGCCAATGATAAGGAACAGCCATCACTTTCAAGTGATGGCTTGACATGCCAAGTTTCCTGGAGATGGACCCCAGGTACTCCCATTCTTTCCTCCTAGTCAGTTATTCACCACTCTTAACGCGATGTTCTGTTTGCCACACTGCTGGCCGGCTGTAAACTGCCGTTGGACACACCAGTATAAACAAATAGACATGTCATTTACAGCAGGAGGCCCTTGTGTCAGCTCTGATTTCTCATGTTGCCACATTATGACATCTGCCAGGATTTCCCAACCAGCCATCTGCAAACCACCTTCATGGTGAAAGCAAAACAAAGCAAAACAACCAAATGAAGACGTGTTTACTCCATGCCATGGCCATTTTCAAATATCAAGCAATCTTTCTCGTTCATCTGTGTCATCGCCACTTAGCGTTTCTGTACATGGCAAAAGAGCAAAGTTGAAAGATGAAAATAAAATCATGTGGAAAAGTGTAGCTTAAGCTTGAAACTGACTTGTGCTCTCCGTCATTACCATTACACGGTGAGGAATGGAAGCCAGTGATCTCCCATGGACAACGTGATCAAAAACCACTGGAGGAGAAGGGCATGGAATGGGTGCATGCGTTTCAAAGGGGTACAAAGTCTATTTGAATTTGGTGATGATACAAAATCCTTTTAAATTTAAAACTGATGCTTTAAAAAAAGAAAAATTTTTTTATTGACCAGAACTGCTTTCAAGAGCTCCAAACTGTTTTAGAGTTCAAGTAAATGTCTCCAAAAATAACTGTCCTAAATGGGTGTATTTTGCTCCTGTCACGTGGTTTGTAATGACTTCAGATTTTCCCATCACTTTTCCTGGCTCGTTGTCTTGGCACCCATCCGAGCTACCTGTCGTGGGGAAAAGATGTTCATCCTCCTCCAAGAGCTGAGAACTTTCTACTTGTCTCTCTGTTTCAGTTACCTCCACCTGGGGGAGAAATTATTGAACGTATTTGTTAGCGTCCTTGGGATGTTAAACATAACTTTTTAAAAAGCTAAGAAAAAATAAAAACAGTGCTTAAATTTAGTCTAACAGTTGTACAGTTACTGACTTCCCCAAACTGCCTTCTTCCTCAGATAATGGGTGGTTCAACTGAATCCAGTTGGGGTTTTTAGGAACTGGTTTATGCCTGTGGACCTTGCATGAGAAGACTTCCTGAGACCTTGACTTAAAAAAAAAAAAAAGTGGTTTACAATTTAAACACTACCTCACCACCACTCTTCCCAACCCCCTGAAAGATTAGCAGGTCTTGCCTGTATGTTTACTTTTTGATTTTTGGAGAATTTCGTTTGCGTTTTGTTTTTATTTTTAAAAACATTTCATTTCATATGACTTATCACAAGTCACCCCAACATTATACGTTAGTCATGTGTGCACATCGGGGTGTTGAGAAATAGTAGCAACTCACTCAGCAGCCTCCTAGACGACTTCCAAATGAAGGTTCTTGGCTCTCTCTGGGGAGGTGTAGGTGACAGCCCGAGTGGCTGTAGGTGGATGCCAGAAGCTTTCCTGCTTCTCGGTTTCTGGCCCTTCTAGGGCTTGCTTGAGACAGCCTGTGGTTAAAAACCAACTTCCTGCAGGCGATTTCAGGTTAACACCCACCGCCTGAAGGGAGAAGGCAAGAGAGAAAGAGGTCAGGGCAGAAGGGAGGCTGGTCTTTGGGAACGTGGTTTGACAGTTGGCAGGGCGCTTCCTGCTGCACAGGGAGTCTCGACCTGGGCTCTGCTTCAGGTTAGGGAGCCATGGCCAAGGTCTGTCCAAATAAAGCCACACACAACACCCGAATGCCAAGCGGTTAGACGCTCTGGCCTTCTGCAAATTTAATCACCAGGAATTCCTTTGGAGAAAGCGTTACAGACCTCCGAGTTCTCTGTGGCTAAGCAGCTGCAGATGTCTAAGTTGTTATCTCCCCAAGGCTCAGCTCAGGGCATGCCACTTTCCTCTGTAAAATCCTTTAAGCCTCCCACCATCCTTAAAAGTCTAAACTGCTCAACCTCCCTTCTGAAGCTTTCCCTAGGTTTGTTCCGTGTGCTTCTCCAATCTCAAGTCACAATATTCCAAATGTGCCAGACATCCTAGTAGCTATGGGCTTGTGCTCAAGCAGTAATCTCTCCTGGAATGCATGTCCCTCCCCCAAGGTGACCTTCTGTGGAAGACCTACCTTTCCTTCACTGTCTAGCTCAATGCCAGGTTTTCCCCTCTTCTAATGAGCGTCTTCCTCTCACTCTGTTTGAACTCTGTTACAGCATTTCCAATAGCATCATTTTCGGGGATAATTGAAAGTTCAGACTTTTTACATAAAATGCATCTGGGTTCCTCTTCCAGCTCTGTAGGTTACTGTGATGTTAATCTTCCCTAAATCTCAGTGTTCGCCTCTCATAGGTGGGAATTATTCTAACATAGAGTTTTTGTGGGGATTCGGTCAGAAACTATCAGAAGGACAGGAGTTAGAATAGTGCCTGGAACCACATAGAGTTTGCTATTTGTTTTTGTTTTTCTCAATATGCTGTGTATGCTATTAGGGCCATATCTTGCTGGACATGCATTCTCAAAAACTTTTTGATGTAGGTTAAATATAACTATGTTTTATTGTACTAGAAATTAAGATAGAAACTCTAAACATATTTATTAATTTATTTTAAAAATAATAAACACTACGTGTTAACATAAATAATATATATTATGAAACTAGCTATATTTTCTAAAATATCAACAAATTAGTGATGAGTGGATTTTTTTTTTTTTTACATTTTTACAAATCTCTTTAATGTCTGATTTCCTAGAGAACAGCTGGATTCCTGTATCTGGCTCTGCATTGAATTGGTTGTGATGTGTTGTTTTGGTTAAAGTACATAAAGAAAATTGGCCTCACACAGATATGTAATTTGAAAAGGGAGGACTCAACAAGGGGTAGTTTCTTAAAGGTTAGTTGCAATGTGGAATCTGAACCATATTGATGAAACTTTCCTACCCTGTTAGATTAAAATCCATTGGTCAATCTTGCATTTTAAATGGATCTTTGACCATGCATGATTTTTTTAAAGCCATGCACTGATTATTTGGAAAATATCGATTCACTGAGTTATGCAGATGTTCAAAATGTTAATGCATTCCATTATATGATATATAAAACTACCCTTTGTTACTATCTCCACCAACCTCATCAGAAAAGTCTTTAAAGTTGGGAGCAGTCAAGGTTTTGGTAATGAGTTTCTAGTTTTTGCTTGAAAGTTCAAAATTTTTATCATTGGCAATGCATGTTATCAATTGCTTTCATAGAAATAACAAGCTCACTTCGTTCATTTTGAGAAAATACCGAAGTCTGAATAAGTATAGTTTGTCTTGATATCAGTCATTCTTCCAAGTGAAAATGATGTAAGTTGTGTTCACTATGCAAATAATTATGTAAGTGCTTTATCTTGAGATAACTATTGTACTCTGGTGTGTAACAGAATTCCTCTGTGTCTACTTCTCATTTCTCAACACAGAACAATAAAAAGATGAGTAAGCAAGGGTTAAATAATTTTAAAATAATGTATTACTTTATTAAAATTAATTATTTTATAAATTATAATTTATTATAGAATAATTACTTTATTAATAATTTATTATCTAAATTAATATTTTTCTGCTTCATCAAGGTCATATTTAAGTCAACTGGCATTTCTTTTTTATTGTGACTGTGTGACAGTGAAGACCACAGTGAGTCTAGTACACTGCTATTGGTATTCATTAGATGTGAGGTATGACTGCTCTGCCTACTAAGAGGACATGTCCTATCCTTTTAGGACAGGATTTAAACAGAGCAACTGTCTCAGGTTTTACCTACAGAGTTCTCCTTCAGGGCCTGTGCCATCTGATATTTCCCTTTAAATGTAGTCACTCTGAAAGGGGCAAGAGCTTAGAGTCAGAATGCATACTTCATCCTGAAGAAAGATTATTGAAAATTTTAAATGGAAAAAAAGGCCTTTGATGGAGAACCAAAAGGGCACATTAGATAAATATCGTGCCTGCTTCCTTCTGTGAACAGATGAAAATTACAACTAAATTATAGAACAATCAACCTGGAAAACCATCTAAAGTCTAGCTGAACAGAAGTTTTATATGGATATAAAGAAGAAGCCACATCGAGACTGGTAGGAGATGGGGAGACGTGAAACAGGATAGCCCCAAACCTCCACGTGGAGGTTGAGAATCAGGAGGGATATCTCAGCCACAGGGGTTCCCCCTAGAGGAGTGGGGCACCCCAGTCCCACTTGCTCCCAGTGGACTAGGATTGGACAGATTCCAAATTCATGCCTACTTGAAACATTGGGGGGACTCTTAAAGAAATAATATACAAATGAAGTGGTAAATGGATAATCTAAATAAATTTCATCCTGAGCATACAAA
The DNA here is from genome assembly GCA_004026885.1 of Lyroderma lyra. NCBI lineage: Eukaryota > Metazoa > Chordata > Mammalia > Chiroptera > Megadermatidae > Lyroderma > Lyroderma lyra. The sequence goes on from PVJL010002399.1 coordinate 134,740, forward strand.
CTTTTCTATTCTAGAGAAGCTTAGGTCATTAGACCTAAGCATTTTGTCCTCAGTTAAAAAGAGATATTTGATGACTGAAGAGAAATAGTACATTTTCTTCTATTCGTGCAGGCCAAATACTATTTTCCATATCTTTTAACCTTGAGCAACAAAAGAAGTCCTGAGTCTATTCTTTCATGTGCAAATATCTGAATTAGGAGTCAAAGCATGTGGATTCTTTCCTTGACTTCAAACATTACTGGATGTGACCTGGGGCACGTTGCTCTGTCTTTTAGAGTGCGAAGTGACCACCAGATTGTTCAACTCCCCTAAGTCACAGATACAGCTTTACAATCTCATTCTCATACCTCATAAAGAATCAGGGTTCCCCTGAGTAAAGGAGATTGTCCTAAAGCTCTAGGTAAATGAAATGTCTTGAACATACCCCACCCATGTCCAATGTCAAGGCCTGTGTGAATTCTCAGGGGGCTCAGATTCTCTGGGCACCTCTGTCTCTTAGGTTCTTTGTTCCTCTACATGCTGGCACTGCTGTTCACCTTACCAGTTGATGGGGATCCTGGCTTTACATGCATACATACACAACACACATGCGCATGCACACACTCAGAAACACACCCCCCACAACCACAGAACTTTCTTTTAGGTATGTGAGAGTTTAGTACAAGTTAATGAAGATAATGAAAATGCCAAGGACAGGTCAGAGCCCAGATATTTTGTTGGTTCCTCTCTTAAAAACAGCTGGGTTTAAAATTCTGGTCTTTACTTATTAGTTATATAATCCTGTGCAAGTTGCTTAATCTTTCTGAGCCTTCTTCTCTCACTTAAAAGACATTGCTTCCATCATAGGATTGCTGTAAGAATATGTGAGATAATACATGTCCAACTCAAATTCCTGAAAGATTTCCAGCTTCTCATGGTCATCCTCTAAAAATAAGGATCTGGCAGAAGTGACGCCTTTTTAAAGTAGTTAAAATATTGTTATGTTACAGAATTACATGCTTCTTATGATTTTGTAATAAAAGATTTGGTATAAATTACCAGGTCATAAAAAAGGACTTTACTTCTGCCAGACTCTGTAGATATAAATAAAAACAATAATAAAGATGTCAGTTCTCCTTAATGCAATTCCTATCAAAATCCCACAAAGATTTTTCTCTATAGACAATATTACTCTAAAATTCATATGGAAAGGCAGAGAAACAAGAACAAATTAAAAGTTCTTTTGAAAAGAATAAAGTGAAAGAAATCAGTCTACTTGATATTAAGACTTATTTTATACTACAGTAATGAAGACTGTATGGTATTGTGGGAGAGAAAGACAAGTGGATCAGTGGAACAAAAAAGAAAATTTATAAATAGACCCACACAAATATGCCCAAGTTATTTTTGACAAAGATGTAAAAGCAATTTAATGTAGGAAAGATAACCTTTTCAATAAATGGTGCTGGAGCAAGTGAACATCAGCAGGCCATCAGAGAAAGAAACAGATGTCACATGTTATACCAAAAAAAACTTTCAAAATGTATTATTGACTTCAAGGCAAAATGTAAAAACTATAAAACTTATAGAAGAAAAGTACAAGAAAATTTCAACATCTAGGGCTAGGCAATGATTTCTTTGACCAAAATTATGACCCACAAGAAATACTGTATAAGTCAAATTTCCTCAAAATTAAAATATGTATTTTGTGAAAGACTCCTTTAAGGTGAAAATCAAGCTACAGTAGGAGAAAACCCTTGCAAACTACATAACAAAGGACTAGTATTTAGCATACATAGAGAATTATCATAACTAAGCATTGAAAAAATAAACCATCCAGTTAAATAATGGGCAAAAGATATTTCCTTGAAGAGTATATGCAGGGGTGCCAAAAAATGTATACACATTTTAAGAGATGTATCTATATATTACTTTTTGAAGTTGAATTGAATTGTGATAGCAATGTGTAGTATGACGTTCACTCAAAAGATGGCGTTAATTAAATGAATGCGAGCATCAGATGTGACAGACAGGACAGTCAAAGAAAATGGCAGAAGCATGGTTGTCATTTAAGGAGCACAAGACCATTTTGAAGGGGTATTTGAAATCTGAGAATGTTGTTTGAGTTTCCCCCCCCCCATTCTCCTGACTCAATACCCCTTGACTCCTACCTATGGGGGACCTTAAAGAACGTGGTGTACAGTAGGAAACCAGCTACACTGGCAGTACTTCAGGAAGAAACTGAACCGGCATGCGCAGTGATACAAGTGGATACTTTGGTCAACGTTGCTCAAGCAGTAGCTCGCCATAATCAGAAGTGTCTGGACACTGATTGTAACCACTTTGAGCACCTTTTGTCTTTGCAGAAGTCACACATGACTTTTGTTTTCGGTATATATTGAGTATTACAATTTTAATGCAGTTTTTTTTCCTTTCTTAAATGTATATATACATTTTGGCACCCTCTGTATGAATGGCAAATAAGCATATGAAAAGGTGTTTGACATCATTAGCCATCAGAGAAATGCAAATTAAAACCACAGTGAGACATCCCTGAACACCTGTCAGAGGGCTGACATAGAAAAACAAAACAAAAAAAAACAAAAAAAACCAAAAACAATTTAGTGGTAATAACAACTCCCAAAACCAGAGGAATTGCAAAGAAACTGGATTGCTGGTGTGATGTGAAATGATAGACACTCTGTAAGACAGTTTGGCATTTTCTTTAAAAAGTAAACATACAACTACCATACAAACCAGCGGCTGCATTCCTGAGATTTTATCCCAGAGAAATGAAGACTATGTCCACACAAAAACTGGCCTATAAATGTTTGCTGTAGCTTTATTTGTAAGAGCCTCAAACTGGAAACAACACACATGTCCTTCAGTGGGTGAATAATTGAACGAGCTGTGGTATATCCATACCATGGCATAGTGCTCAGCAATAAAAATGAACAAACTCTGATACACACAACAACTTGGATGCATCTCCAGGGAAGTATGGTGAGTGAAAAAGCCAATCCAACAGCTTACGTGTACAGTACACTGCATAACAGTCTTGAAATGAAAATAATGCAGAATTAGTGCTTGGCAGAGGTCAAGCAGAAAGTCAGGGCAGAGGAAAGTGGGCATAGCCACGGAGGGGCAACTGGAGGGGTTTTGTGTACTGTGGGTTATCTGGGATATAAAAAATGCATTTGGTTTTAATTTAAGCAAATCCATCAATCTTTTTTTTTATTTTTTGAATGATTCTTACCTTTGGAGTTTTCCTTAGAAACCTATTGTACACACCAGAGATTATGTAGTAAAAGTCACATAATTTTCTTCTAGTACTTGTACAGTTTCATTTTTCATTTTAACTCTATTTCTCTATCTATTGGAGGGGGAGGAGGTAGGATGCTCGTATTGATTTTTCTTTTTCCAAAATGTAGACTCAGCTGTCTTAATATTTTCTTTTAAACCAGTAGCACATCATCATTGCTTTCCATTTTTTCCATGAGTGACTGGTCAGGCATTGCTTGATACTGGTTTTTATTACTGGAGGGAGGTAGGATTCCAGGGTCCCAACTCTCGTTATTTGTGCAAATTGACTCCTCAATGCCAAAAGGAAAGTCAGGTTAAAAGCCTCAAGTTGTTTCCTAAAATTCAAAAGAAAAAGGAGAGAAAGGAAAAGAAGGAAAATGATGTAACCCCGTGCTCTCCTCCCCAATGGGAAAGGGTTAGCTTAACTTAGGCCCTTGGAAGTCAGAGTGAGATTTCCACACTTGCCTTCGTTTCACGCGGTATGTGGAGTGACTCTTAGCACATGTGCTTCCAATCACCCCCTCGTCAGAACAGTGCAAATGTGGGTGCTAAGAGAATTGAGCCTGCCAAACATATTTGACATCACAGTGCCCTTGAAAGAGCTATCAGCTCAACCCAGATATATATATGTACATCTCAGCAGTTCTATTTTATTGAACTCACAACATTTCCACCCAATTTAAACTCACCGTGATCGCATACGTTGTGACGGACTGGGGCGGTGGTTTCCTTTCCAGCTGGCTCCAAAACTACCGCATTGAGCCAGACCACAATCACATGCCAAGTCCACCATTAGCTTCCCCATTTCACGTGGGTCTCTTTCTTTCTTTCTTTGTTTTTCTTTCTTTCTTTCTTTCTTTTTTTTTTTGTTGTTGTTGTTGTTGAGCAGACATGCAGTGCTGGATCCAACCATGTAGGGATGGAGTGAGAATAAGACCTGTAAAAAAAAGAATGTGACCATGGCTGTGAAAATCCATTTTAAGAGCAGCAACTCTTGTTACTTTAAACGTTAGCTCTGAGACCCCAGTGAAGGGCTGTATTTCCGTAACAATGACTGCAAACTGGTGGCCCCTGGGCCCAACGCGGTTCACAGATGTGTATTATTTGGTCAACTCAGTGTTGTAAAAGCATCTGAATTTGTGGCCAACATTTCCATATTGAGAGATTTTACACAAAATCTGGATTTCTGGGTTCTCATGGAAAACTTGAGGTGGACACCCCGAGCTTGCTTTTCCACATGGCAGCAATTGGCTGGGGTTGAAGAGTAGCTGGATCTGTGCAACGGGGTGTGTGCCATCTGGTTGGCATAATCTCTCCAGCTCACTTCTCCTATTTATGTAACTGGCCTCTTCTCTGTGGGTGTTTGGATGGTTCAACACTAGTTTATAAGCAAGGATAGGAGCGCTTTGATTACATGGACTTCTGGTTCTACAAGGTGAGAAACACTGTCATGAGAAAAGATGACCTGTGAGTGAGTGTGTCAGACCTGGGGGTAAGGGCAAGTGTGAGTCATTTATTGGGGAGGCGATGCCAGAAAACACTGGCAGGAGAGTGGGAAAGTGGGTTGAAAAAGAGAAGGCAACCCATAAAAAATGCATTGTTAATAAACTGCTGTAGTCAAGTGGAGCGTCACCCTGCTGGGGAATTCCCATCCGTTATTGATGGGTGGTGGTTCCCAGAATTCTCAGCATTTCCAGCCTGCTGTTCCTGCGGGCAGATCGGCCTGGAGGTCAGAGAAAACCCACAGACAAAAGGAGGCAGATGCCAACAAGTGGGAATTGGTGCCATGCAGATGTGAAGAGGATACGTGCAGGGCACAGGCAGCGTCGGCAGCACGTCCTTCTGACATGAGCTTACGTGATGGGCACGGTGATGAGCGCACAGAAAAGCGGAGGCTGACAGCAAACAGCGAGTCTCTCCCCGTCGTGAGAACTGCCATGCTTTAAGCCAATTCCAGGTGTTCGAACTGGCTTTCACTTCCTGCCGATCATGCTTAGCCCTTGGGTAAAAGGTGGCGTCAATCTAACCACCCGAAGCAGAAGGGTTGCGAGGATACTCGGACAGGGTGTCTTTTGAAGTTGACCAGGACTTCGGCCTCCTAATTCCCACTTTGTATTTATTTGCTCCAAAGCAAGGACACTTCAGCACTTTCTGTCGTTAGCCCCTCATCAGAATCCAGATGTGCACAGGCCACAATCCTATTTTTACTGCCAACAATCTGAGTCCCGTGAGAGCCGGTTGTAAACCAAACGTGAGCCTGGTGCACGTGAACGCTTTAGCCGTATTGATGTTTCTTTGGTGAGAATCCTCGTCGTGTCCAAGTGTCATGGTGCATTCACAGTGACTTTGAACTAGAGCAGCACAAAATCATAAATTGTGTAACTGCTTGCATTGAGTTTCAATCATCAATTGATCCAGTCCTGCTGATGCGACAGCTGGTGACACTCAGTTACCCAAGGGAAACTGACCATACTCTCCTGAAGGGCAGAGGCCGTGTGCTCAGCACTTGGGAAGAACCTACCTGCACATAACAGCTGTTGGCTGAGTCCCTTTGCTGCTTGGCACACACGAAGTGCTCAACAACTGTATGTTCTTGCCTCCTTTCCCTCCCTCCCTCCCTCCTTCCCTTTGATCTTTCTTTACCTCAGTTGATCAATTAGTAGTAGGATGGGGCTGATAAAGGACGTTCTAGAAATAATAAGATGTATAAATGGGTACACTGCGGTGGGAAAGAGCTAATTCCTTGAACTAGGATCTAAAAAGCTATTGTTTTTAGGTCTAGTGTGTTTTCCTGAGCCAGGAGCAGCCTCTTCATGGTGACAGACCAGGTTGGGCATCATTCCAGGTCAGGCCCTGGGTAGCCATGATGCTGGGTATGGGCTGTCAGCTCATGGTGTTCTCTGTGGGGAATTCTTCCTAAAGTTATTATAAGTGGGTTTAAACTAGCTCATCCAGAAAATTACCAAATACGTAATAACTCCATTCAGACAAAGCTACTTAATAGCAACCCTCGAAAGGCAATCCACACGATGACACTGTCGATCATTCCAGGCCCAGGATATGACGTTACTGTGTGTTTACTTTACCTTAAGTTTTATATAGAAGGGTTACAAAACTGAGAGTCAAAAACATCGGGGTTCGAACCCCACCTCCGCCACTTCCTGCAGCGTACCTGGGCAGATTCCAGAACCCCTGTGAATGTACTAATGAGGATTCTTGAGAGCAAGCAACAGGAACCTCCTCTTCTGTATCTGAACAAAACAAGAGAATTCACTAGAAGGACACCAACAGCGCAGAGATGCAAGGACACAGTCGACCAACCTGGCCTGGGGAACAGGAAGGAACCCCCTCTGGGGATCTCAGGATCGGTGGCTTCCAGACAGTCCCTCCAGGGTTGTCCAACAGCCCGCCTTTTCTGCTTCATGACGGCCTTAGGGGATCTCATCTTCAGGGGATTCTTAACCTTGGGTCATGTGCCATGTTCCTTGGTGTCCCTATGACATCACACCAAAACAACGTGACACGAGGAAGAAACACGTTTTCTTCACTGCCAAGGCAAGCATGAGCATCTGTCACCCTCTACCCTGAGACCCCACTGCGACATAGAAAGGCGGTGGGACATGTCACATAGGAATATCGTGCCTATACAAAAGATTGCTGTTTGGGGGATTACAGCAGCTGTGAATAACCCTCCTACCTGTGACATAACATAAAATGCAAAGATTGCTATTTTTCCTACTTTAAAAATTGGAGCTAAATTTTAAGGGACTTCTAACAATAAAATTTCAGCATAAAGGACACTCCACTCATTGCCCTCTCTGAAGTCAGTTAAAAGCTACAAAAAGAATAAAATGCAGAGAGGGAAAAAAAAAACATTTTCAACCAAACTTGGGGGAAAATGTCACCCATAAGTCTCCAAAGAAACACTTTTAATAAAACTAACTAAGCGCCCAAGAAAAAGACAACATGTACTTTTACAGATGACAGGTAGGATACAGAGTTTTCAAACAGTTGGTACAGAGGTCCACCCAGTGATGGCTGACACAAATTCCCAATGCCTACAGGTCTGAGAGGACCTCAGGAGCACCCCTGAACCCATTCCATATTTCAGCATGGCAGAAAGATATACCACATAGATGAGTCATCTCGAAAGAGGCTGATTGTTAGGTGAGAAAAGAAGCCTCAGCACAGCATGCATAAAAGGAATGCATCTGTGTAAAATGAAGAAATATATATATATACTGTATCCACTTTTAGATTTAAATACTTGTACATGCATAGAAGTTTCTAGAAGATTACACAAGGAAACGGTTACTAGTTTTCGTCTTTGCAGAGTGGGCTATTACCTGGGATGGGAGGAAGACTCACTGGCTAGCTCTTTGCAGTTAAGCAAAGCTACCATGTTTACCTGTCAGTTTGAACATTTAAATAACTACTGAGATGTAAGGAATGAGAAGACATTGGTTTTCGTGGAGGAAAGCAATGTTTTTGTGTCCATTCCTGCTGGGACATCACACCAGCACCCCAGAGGGACTTTGACACCATGAAGGTTCACCTCCATGGACTCGTGTGACAGCAACAGGGATTTGTCAGGACAGGGACTGGACGAGGTTGGAAGCGGCGGCAACGGCGATGGGCAGGAGGAGAAAAGCCTTTCGCCCTTTCCCAAGTCAGGGAAATTGCACCTCGGTTTGTTGCTTCACACAGAGGCTGGGGAACTACGTGCGTCTGCAGCATCAGGAATAAATACTTCAGGGTGCCAGGGAGGAAGAGACGGATTTGAATGCGCCTCCGTCCTGAGCCAAATCGTGCCAGGCCCCTGGGCTGTGAGAAGAAGAAAACACGCTCGCTCTCAGCAGGCAGTTCTCGGGCTGGTGGGGGAGGCAGACAAGCGAACAGATAATGCAGAAATGACTCCGGAGGGTGTTCCCTGGTGGTGTAGTGGCTTGGGGCTTCGGCGTTCGCGCTGTCAGCACTGCGGCCTGGGTTCGATTCCCAGCCAGGGAGCTACCCACATACCAAAAAGCAAAAATAAATAAATAAATAAATAAAGTGTCAGTACCAAGGAAGATCTGTATCTATACCTACATAGGTACAAAATATCCACAGATATACGGGGTCTGGCACAAATAACTTTAAAAAAAAAAAAAAGAAAAAAAAAAAAGAAATGACTCCGGAGGTGTCACGACAGCCGAGCTCTGCTCCGAGCGCGCCTCGGGCTGCCCAGGACAACGAGGTCTTAGATCACCTCGGGGGGCCTGGGCGGGGCCTGCGCGGGGCCTGGGCGGGGCCTCCCTCAGCCACCCGCGCGTCTCTGCAGAAGCCGCAGCAAGGGGAGAGGCCCGCCCGTGCTTTATGGTTACGGGCGGCCGTGGTCCCGCACCTTAGAGCCTCCTTCCAAGCCCAGTACGGCCTATGGAAACAGAACAGTAACCTGTGGTCAGCAGCATCTCCTCAGTATCCTTGGAGGAATTGTAGGAGGAGGGTCTGCCTGCACGTGCACTCAGGTCAAGGCGCACGCAGGAAGCAAGGCTACTGACCTAATCGGGGCACCGCGGGGCCATAGGTGTTTTTCCTCATCTACCATTGATGAACAAACCCCCTTCTCCCTAAATAATGAGAGTTTCAGTTTGCAGAACACGCTCATAGATGACATATGAGGAATAGGGGACCCCAAAAAGTGGGACTTTATTTATTAAAAATTGTGTATTTCATCTTACGTGTTTAAACTTCAGTCACCTTCGAAGCGCTCTTCGTCGGATGCAGCACACCTGTTGCGATGCTTTTCCTATGGCTCAGAAGGGTGTTTCAACTCGTCAATGTTGGTGCCTTTTAGTGCTTCTGCCGTTTGTGTCACCTCTTCCACAATGGCAAAACGTTTCCCTTTGAGAACTTCGTTCATCCAAGGAAACAAAAAATCATCGCTGGGGGTGAGATCGGGTGAACAGGGTATGGGGTCATGCCATTTTGGGTCAAAACCTGCTGCCAGCACAGCAAGGACAAGCGTGTTGTCATATCACACATTGTGTGTGTCAATCACCCATTGTGAAATGGGCAAGCACGTTAAAAGAGTCCCCCCAACAATTTCACTGAAGCCGAACGCAGCCTCTCACACACCACCAGCTGGTGCACGGATGCAGATGGGCTCCTAGAACACTCACCCAGCGGGGGGAGCCTGTACTACAAAGGGGTCCACCCTCCAGGAGATAATTCCAGTTTTCCTTGGGTCCCCCTTGGTATCATTTGATCCACACAAGAACTATCACCTGGGTGCTACTAGTATTTTTCATCTCAGGTAATTCAAGTAAGAGAAGCATCGAAGCACCTATGTTATTTCACCTGAACCTTAAGAAAACTCTATAGGGTAGTATTGTAAATTATTTTCTTCCATGGATGAGAATATTTGCTAATAGTGTTGGTTAAGGATAAGACTGGAGCCAAGTTGCCTGGGTTCAATTTCCAGTTTTGCCTCTTAGTGACTATTTGACCTTGAGCAAATTGTTTCACTTCTCTGTGCCCGAATTTATGCATCCTCAAAAATGAAATGATAATATTTACTTCCTGGGGTTATTGTGAGGGTTAAATGAATTAATATACTCCTATGTGAAGCACTTGGAACAGTACCTGGTCCATAGGAAATATTATTAAATTGTTAAATCTTACTCTGGATCAAAAGATTTGGGTTCTTGATTTACAGTTCTTTTCCCTGTACTCTGGTTTCCCAAAGTGTGTTTGTGGAATGCTGTTGGGCTTTATGTGGGAAAAATGAAAGGGCCAGGGGATCCTATTGTCACATGCCTTTCTGGGGAATGGCAGGAAAGTTGAAGAGCTCCTCTCTCTGCAGTACTTTCCAGAACATACTTATGCTAACTGGAAATCTCTTCAGAGGGTTTTCCACTCAAATATTGGCACCGGACGTTTCCTTCCTCACTATCTTTGCCCCGCAGGCTACTAAGGTTGTGTTTGGGGATGGAGGACTGTAAGTGTCCTTGGCCTTGGAAAGGTGAAGGGCATCTTTGAGCGGCAGTTTCACAAGGTCAAAAGCCAAGGTCACTCATCCACCTGGTGAAGTGTGCTTCCTTACAAGTGCATTTCACAAGATGGCTCAGCTGCCTTACGGACATGAGCATTGAGGACCCCAGAAGAGAGGAGGAAAGAGGCGGAAGCAGACAAGGAAATAGGAAGTGAACGCGGCAAGGCACCCGCTCCACAGTGTTGTTGCCTTCGACGACCCCTGCGTGCAGCTGCCAACCCTGCATGTCTGATACGATGAAACCTGCCAAGAGTGAAAATCCATCTCGCTGAGGGGTTTCAAAAATAATTTCAAGCTGGAAATTTCATTTTCTCTTTTCATCCCCTTTCATTCAAAATTCAACTCCCCGCAGTTACTTAGATTAAAAAAACAAAAACAAAAACATGATTCCAGCATCACAGTTCAGTGCACAGTGACGCGGAGGTCCCTGAGCATCCATGCTGAAAATGGCCAGTTGAATTGGCACGTCTTGGCACATACGACAAGCGACTGCACACCCATCAGGCGTTGGGGCCCATTTCCATCATTATTAGTGAAGGAGAAATAGGTCTGTGCTCACGTGCAGACGGCGGATGAGATGCATTGCTTGGAAAGCTCTCCAGAGACTGGGGGACGCTTTATCACTGGTTTCCTGGGGAATAGCATTTTCTGAATCTAAGGCCAGGAAGACAGAGATAGTGGCTACTAATAAGTTTTCTGAGCACTGTTTCTGCCCAGAGAGCCACAGTTAAATCAGACAAGGTGGTGAATCACATTAAAAGAGAGCCTTGGCTTTGGATTCATCGGACCCGGGTGTAAGCCCCACCTCTCCCATCTGAGGGGCGTGACCTTGGGCAAGTTCTTTCTCCTCGCGGAGCTGTGGGATACCCAGAGCTTTGATTTCCAGTTTACACACTTCCTAGGCTGTGTTGTGAAGCTCCAACAAAATAGCCTATGTAATCAATAGTGATTTGAACTGGGTATGGGCTCAATCAGTTGTATTTACTGTAATCAAAGTCACCATCATTCAGTAGGAAAAGAGAGACCTTGATTAGGGCAAATAGATCCAGCTGTTCAACCAAGCGACGTTCTTCCCCGTCACAAGCAGCCTAAAGGGGAAGCTGGTGGTCAGACGGGAGCAGGAGTTAGTTGGCACTGGGGTTCATTAGTGTTCGCTTTCTGTTAGCCCCAGAAGGTAAGGGGAGCCAGCCGGAGTTAGGGGGTTAGGGGAGACGGGTGGGCGGAGCCGGGGGTGGGCAGAGCTGCTGAGTCACAGCTGGCCAAGTGCCAGCTGTGGGAGAGAATGTTGACAGAGTAAACCGGTCATGGAGACAGGCCAGAGGATACATTCCTCTCCTGGGGCCACCAGGAACACGGCCCAGCAGCCTGGCAGGCTGCGGGACTCGAATGCTTAGCCGGAGCCTGTTGCCAAGGATGTGAAAACTAGAAGCAAAGCAGAAAGGCAGCCCGGGGATGGGCTGCGGGCGAGTGGAGAAAACGCTGCTTTTAGCCTCACCCATGAGCAGTCCATGAGGAAGCGGCCACTGAGGACTGGAGGTGACAGGAACGCACCCCCTGTGCTGCAGTGAGGCCGGTTAAACTATCCCCGCTTTTACAAAGCATCTGTGTGAGCAGCCAGGGGGAGGAGTGTGGGAGTCCCAGGAGGGCCCCATTCTCTCCTGACACCAAGTTAGTTCCCTGGAAAGCTGGACTTGGCAGCCCGGCTCCTCACAAAACCCATTTCCCTAACATCCATCTCAAGTCTTAAGGAATAGCCCCAGAGAGTCAGCTCCCTACGCTCTTCATTACATCATTTGATGTTTACAAAACAAAAATAAAAACAAAAACCTCCTTTGGGCAAGTTCCTTCTGGAGTTGACAGACGCAGTAGAAAGGCCACAGTTTTTACTTTTTCATTAACGACACCTGGGTTGAGATTCGGGCTGTTCCATGCACCAGTGACACTCAGACAAATGATGTCACTTTCATTTCATAGAGGGAGACAGTAACATCTTCCTGGAGGGCTGTCGTAGGAATGGGGGTGCTGCTTATTGGATGTTTACAATGTGCAGGGCCTCTGCGAAGGCCTCACAAACATCTGAGTCAGGGACCATCGTGCCACCCGGTTCACGGGGAGGGCATCACCTGCTCTGAGATGGCAGGTAAATTAGTAGGGGGCAAAGGTGACGTGTGTGAAAGCTCTTGGAAGGTATTTGAGCGAGTGCTGAACAAATACCTGTTCCTTGTCCTGCTTCTCTGAAATACCTGAAATGTCCCTTGTTAGTAATAGAAAGATTGAGTTCTAGCTTTTCGTGCTTTTCTCACTGTGGCTCATGAGCAGCTCAATTGAATGTTCAAAAACAATCACTCTGTTTTATATTGTATTCCCCCAACTTGTTCATGGTTTTGAATGTCCTATTTTAGAAGCTCTGTTGGAGGCATGTGTACTATGAGCCATTTTCTGTTCTTTGGGAAGCAGATGGCTTATAAATCCAGGGCCCCTGGGTGGGCGACCCTAGCTATAGGATGGCCATAGTCTTGATTATAAAATAGGGGTTTTTTTTCAAATTCAAACAAATTAGAATGTCTGAATCCAATTCAGGGTTGCCCTTTAAAAGGGAAACCTCCAAGACTAAAGGTGTAAGTCTATGATGAATAATTCAAGGCACTCAAACATCTCTTTGGGAACTGCCTGTAACATCTATGGCATAATTTTTCCATCCTGAAAATGATAGCAAATTCACAGTGAGGACCAGAGGTTTAATTTTTAGAAACAGATAAAAGTCATTCAGAACGACCTCTGTTGACTAAGGAGAGATTCAACTGGGAAACGTGGGCTTTGGTCCAAAGTCAGATGACTATTTAAAATACGAGACTCATTAGCTTTCTCCTGGGGCTCATGAACCGGCTATAAAAACATTGTCAAACCCTAAGCTGTAGATCCTTCAGAGGAGTTGGACTAGAAAACCGCTGAAACAAGGACGGTCACCTTTGAAGGAGGGACCGCCCTTCTGACAGGAATGACAACTTGGAGGTAGGAGGGTCACCGTGAGGAAGGGTGCTGGTTTGAGCACGTCTGGCTAAGTCGGGTCCCCAGTCCCAGTTCCTGAGGGAGACCCCTCAGCGGTACGTAAGCTCCAGCCAGGCCCCCTGTTTTCAGCCCTCAACGATTTTAATGAAGACCAGTTAGAAAAATATGTGGTTTGTGTTCACAAAAACTGCCAAGGAACAGAGAAAAATGGAGGCGGGGCCTTGTTTCCACCCAGAGGCATTTTGGCCAATAATTCTTGGCTTGCTTTCTCTCTCTGAGCTATGCCCACCTCAGGAGAGTTCATCTGGATAAAATAGAGATACAAAAAGGGAAAGAAAAAAAAAAGACTCCTCCTGGGCCCTGTGGTGTCCCATTATTAGTTGAACTCTGTCTTCTGGGGCCTTCTGTTTACTAAGGCGATGGCAAAGGTGTCATCATCCTCCCAAGGACAAGCTCGTCTCTGTAACTTGGGCCAGCCTGCGCCACGACTGCTGACCCGGCCGTGTGTAGCCAGCCAGCTCCCAGAGGGGACCCCCGTGCTGTCGCTCCAGCAGCGCGCTTGCCTCGCCCGTCCTTGCTGCAAGTATTTGACTGCCTACAGGTGTCGGGCCCCGTGCCTACTTCCCATCCCCTTGCCACCAACAGTACCGCGGAGACAGCACAAGTGTGTGTCCGCGGGGCATGCCACCCAGTGGCCTTTTGTTCATCTAGAACTTCCTGGACTTCCCAGGCACCTGTGGAGGGCTGGGGAACCCTTGAACCCCCGGGAAGCAGAACCTGCAATGGCCCCTAATTTATGTGCTTGTGAGAACGGGTGGAGTGCGACACTTCGGAGTCGGGCCCGTGAGCCGCGGATTATGGAAAGCTACAGCTACTGTGGCGCACGAGGGTCGTGTTGGAGACACTGGCACACCCCAGGGAGAATCACAGAGCCCTGGGGCTCTGGGGCAAGGCCATCCTTTTGAGAGCTAGCATATTCTGCTACCTCCTGCATTCAGAGTGTCCCGTCATGAGCTGGGTGTTATGAGATCTACCCAGTCGTAAGGTTGAGTAAACACAGTAGTAAAATGCCACGCAGTGGGACAGGCAAACTCAGGACTGGGCCTGGGCAGGGCCAAGGAGCACAAGTAGCATGAGCTAGTGACCTCACATTTCCCTGTCACCTCCCTCTGTGCAACTCACACCTGTGTCACACCTCTGGCTCCCTACAGCCAAGTGGCCCAGGAGGTAAAACACTCAGGCTCCTCTGCATGCGAGGAGCTCACGATGTTCGTGCCCGGCCCCAGGCAGCTGCAGTTCGCCGGCCCTCGGGGACGGTGTGCCGATGGCAGTGGCGAAGGGAAATCCCATCAATGAGTAGAAGTTGCCAGCAGTGAAGTTGGTCCCTTACTTTGCATGGAGGGCAAAGTGGCCTGAGGTTGGGATGTGCCCGGTAAGTGACTTCTCTGGTTGGTTACAGTCTGGAAGGAACACGATGAAAAGACAAGAGACGGAACGTTCTGGGCCAGAGGCCTGTGGAGGGACCCACGGAAGCAAGCATGAAGCAGGTAGATCTTGGTCGCCTCGGATGACTTATCCGTGCTCACCCCAGTGCTCACAGAAGGACATTTATGGATGAGGCTGTGCCCAACAGTGTGGACCCTCTCACCTAAGGCCCAGTTACCGGCTGCCACAGCGGATTGTCCAGACTGTCAGCAGCAGGAGAGACTGCACGGAACCCTCAACGTGGTGTCATCCCGTGCAGAAACCAGCCCCTTGCGGCAGGTTGATCACGTCAGAGCCCCTTTGGGGACCGAATGGCACTATCCTGGGTATGAATCCACCTGCCAGCCCTCAGGACCGGGGCCAGCCCCGCACCCCAGGGTCCCAGGATGCTGGACTGACCAGCTCGGGCTCTCACCCTCCTCTCTGCCACCTCCATGAATCGAAAGCCAATGCGCCCCTAAATGGCTTGGTTTGCCTTTTCCATTCACAACTGACTCCAGGCCTTCCTTTTTACGCTGCCGAAGTTTGGAATGAGTGCGTACCCCACGTATTCCAGACGTCTCTTCTCTTGCTCCTGCGTCTCCTCCGAAGGGAGGAATCGCTTACCACCCAGGTCAGAGGGAGCTACCTGGCTCGTCCCCTGGCCTAGGTACAACTGATTTGAGAAACAAATGTCTTCAAACAAAATTGGACTACGTATTTGTGGGTCCGGATTTAGCCACGGGGAGCTCCCATTCACCCATTCATCAGCCTCCCCCCCCAAAAAAAACCAGGCATGTAACTCTGGGGGACATAGTGACGCTTTTCTCCTGTCGTGTCACCTGTGTGTGTCTCCCTCGTCCACACCTCCCTGAGGCGTCAAGAAAGCCAAGGCCTTGAAATCCTTCCCACACAGCTCTGGGGCTGCACGGCCGGAGCCTGGCTGCAACCCGGCTGCCTCTGCCCTTCCCTCCAGCGCAGCCCACGGGGATGACCGTTTCCATTCTGCCAGCTGTTCAGGGCTGGTCCCTGTGCCCAAGAGGCCCTGGTACTCCGTCCTTGACCGCAGAAGATGCTGTTGCTGATGGCAGAGGGAGCTGGCTCTCATCCATGTCAACCGTCCCCTCCCCACACCGTGCTCCTACCACTTCAGGGACACTGATGTGAGCAACCAGGATGCTGTGGCTCATTCTGCTGGCACTGTTCTGCTGACACCCCGGCTCTCGGTAGCCCGCGGAGCGTTTAGCAAACCAGGTGGTTTCGTTTATATTCATTGCAGCTCCCTAACCCCAGGACTCAGATGTAAAGCAGGCGTTGGGTCGCTGGACTGCTCAGTGATAAACACTTGAATTTCAAGTCACTCTTGCCCTCTGCACTTACCCAGCATGTCCCTTAGCTAAACACTTGCTGCTCAGTTCTCCTTTTCCGTAGAGCGAGTTCTGCCTCTCGTGTAAACAGACCTTTGGCAGACCTGTCCTGCCAGCATGTCTCAATGATTCACTCCAAGTCCACTAAACAGCGCAGGAGAAAACCTGAATATGATAAAGTGACCAAAGGTCACAACACCAGTCCAGTAAAGGAAATGCCCTGACAGTACCTTTCTACCTTTCCTATGCATATGGCCTAACACGGTGATTCTCAGCTGATGAGCCGACGTAGAAGAAAATAAATAAGAAAAGTCACCAGTGAGAATCGTGTTTATTCTTCCAGCCAATTGTTTCTTCTGCATGAGCTGTGTCCCTTAATTATAGAGCTCCTGGTGACTGTTAGTGACTAACAATTTATTATTGTGCAATGTCTTAGAATTCACTCTCTCGTGATTGTAAACAGTCAGATTTCCACAGCATCAAAATGCTCGGTGTTGTTTAGGAGCTTATTTAAAGTTGGTAACTGAGCTTCGTATCACACCACAAGCTCCAGTACACAGACCTCCTTCCTCGTGCCCAGTCTCTCAGGGAGGTGTTTGCAGGAGGGACAACCCCCTGTGTGATGCACAAATGTTTAATAAGAGTTCTGTCATTCTCCCAAGGTGCTTAGCTGCCGTGCCCATTCGAATATTGCGTTCTCTCCTTCCTAGGAAAATTCCCTAGGGCAGCGGGTCTCAACCTGTGGGGCGCAACCCCTTTGGGGGTCGAACGACCCTTGCACAGGGGTCGCCTAAGACCATTGGAAAACACGTATCAGATATTTACATGACGATTCATAACAGGAGCAACATGACAGTTATGAAGTAGCAACGACAATAATTTTATGCGGTTATCACACCATGAGGAGCTGTATTAAAGGGTCGCGGCGTGAGGAAGGCTGAGAACCACTGGCCTAAAGCTTTTCTCAAAAGCTGTGCTCGTGTTTCTCTCTTTGGTGAGCCCCGTTGCTTGCGTAAACCATCTGTCCTTTCCTTTGGTCAAGCTGTGGTAACGCAGATGTCTGTTTCTAATTGTTTTCTTATTCTTGGCTTTGAACTTGACCTGCTTTCAGCGGACGTGCTCCTTACATCTCTTCTTTCCCTGGGAAGGTACTGTTGCCAATGCAAACCACGGTCAGCCCCTGGGGCCAGGTTTTATCTGCACGGAAACGTCTTGATCAGAGATTGCAGTTCTTACATTCTGTGTGTGTGACTGTGGACATTATTTAATTTGGTTCTCTTAGATCGAGTTCACAGTAGGCTGTCTTCCCTTGCTATGCTACACTGATTTTATTACGCTTTTTATGTGCCAGTGGTTCTCAACACCACTGCACTTAACCTTTCCTCTGAGGCCATCCATTCAGTGATTTATCACAAAAGTGCGCACTGAACTCGGCTGTTGGTAGTTCAGCTTTCTCTTTATCACACCCAGTCTGCAGACATCCAATCAAGGGGACATATAGGAAGTGGAAAAGGGACAAGTCTTGTATAAATACTGTTTATGAGGAAGCATTCAAGGTAAACTCAGTTTTCCAAAAAACTTTTATGTGCAAGTATTATGTGTGAACTCATTCAGTTTCACGCTTCAGCCACTTAGCTAGTCATGTGCTTTTGAGCAGGCCCTTAATTTCTCTGGGCTTCAGCTTCCTTCTGTGTAAAATCAGAATGATATAATCTGCCCTGTGATCTCAAAGGAGTTAGATCATAGAAGATGATTACATGAAATGATTTCAAAATGTTTAGAACTCCTCTCTCCTAATTCTGTAATTTGATAATAATGTGTCGTTAAATGGGTAGAAATAACATCTCTAGGAAATGTAGTATTTTTCTCAGTAAACGATTTCCCCTTAACTTTCAGAGTTGGCCTTTTGATAAACAGAACAGAAGTTTCTGTGTGGTGAAAATCCAAGAGACTTTGAAAGTACATTTTATCCAAAAGGTGCCTTTGCCACCTGCTCACCGATAGTTTAAATACAGTCAATCGCCAAGGACATCTTTGTTTGCTCCAGGCAGTTCTTCACCTCTTGGTCCATTAGTTCATTACAAAAATGGCAGGAAAAGGTGGTAAAACAGCAAATACCTCCCATGATCACAGCTGATCTTTAGTTAGTGTCCCCACCCCCATATTGGGGGCCACTGGTTGAGTCTATATATAGATCCAGAAGCTAAGCTGGGATATTTGAAGCACTCTTATCAAGGCAACTGTGAATCATAGGACATCGGAAATAGAAGGTCACTTAATGGACTTTAATCAAGGGCTCAGTAACTCAAATATCCACAGAAGTTGGATAGGTAACACCATTATATGAACCAGGTGGTATAGAACAATAGGGAGTAGTAGGACCAGTGGCAAGATGAAGGGGAAATGCACGAGCCCTGTAGGCATTTAGTTTCAAGTCTAATTAAAAGTTGTATTGATTAATTCAACTGTGTCCACAGAGGAACCAGATTTGGCCTCCAGGTTGCCCCTCCATGGCTCCTGACCCAACCCCCTCATTGCAGTGGTGACCTGCGGGTACAACTGCAGTCACGTGACCATGTAAGGTACAAGTTATAGTGGCTCAGTTGGCCTGGTAAACTTCACCCTCCTCCCACTCTAGGTGAACCCAGTCGTTCATGGGACGTATCCCAACGTGGCGTCTTCAGTCACCGTGCGTTACCGCTCTGTGACTCTCCCTCCTGCCCCATCTCTTCTTGGGCTGCTGACCTCAGGGCTGTTGAAGGAACCTCACCATAGCTGCTACTGCAGGTGCCTATGTGGAAACACCAATGTCTGATCCACGGGACTAACCCAGTGGTCTTGACACCACCATTCCCCAGGGAGAATCCTTCTCTGCCCAGCTGAGTGACCCGCGTTGGCACCTGGACCTCGAAGCCGCACTGGGTGAGCCCAGAACAGGAGAAGGCTTCCCATGGAAACAGCGCTTAGGGCCACTCTTCTCTGTGCCCGTCTCTCGCACACAGCTCTAGGACAAACACACAAACACCCTCCATCTCTGTCAGAAAGGGCCGCAGTACAAACGGTGCCAAGAAACGTTTTTCCCCACCCACCACCACCAAGTAAACAAAAGCAAATCTGCGAAGACATTGTTTTGACTAAAGCATACCCAGGAGTTTACATTAACTAAAAGAACCCCAGCCTCTCTGTTTAAAGCCTTGGCATTAAGAAAACTATCGAGTCAGAGCAGTAAGGAAGGATTTAGTTTATGATTGTGCAGCTAAGAGCCTAGTCCATCGATTCTCCCAGAACACAGGGACCGGCTTCCCCGAGGGGTGTTGAGTGTAACCTTTAGCAAGACAGAACTCCGGGCAGCGTTCAACCAAACCGTGTTAGCTTCTACCCATCATACCCTCAAAAGGTCTTGGGGTTGAGTTTCAGTCAGCATATTTTGGTACATAGCCGTAAAGATTTTGAGACTTCAGGAGGAGATGTGTCTGCAACGGATACCATCAAGAAAGTGAAAAGACAGCCCACCGAATGGGAGGAATATTTGTAAATTACATGTCCGACAAGGGACTAGTATCTAGAATGTAGGAAAAACTCTTGCAACTGAATGACAAAAAGGTGGATAATGCAATTTAAAAGTGGACAAAGATTCCAAATAGATACTATTCCAATTAAGATAGTCAAGTGGCCAATATGCACATGTCATTAGCGCTCAGGAAAATTCAAATGAGAAGCCTAGTGAGCCACCACTTCACACGCACTAGGGTGGCTATAATCACAAAGACAATGACAAGTGTCGTGAGGATGTGGGGATGTCAGAAATGCCCCAGGCTGTGGCCACTTTCAAAAACAGTTTGTCATTTCCTCTAGGATGACCAGATGACCCACAGTTTCACTCCTAGGTGTTTGCTCAAGAGACATGAAACCACACGTCATAGGAAAACATGTGCATGAGCATTCACAGGAGCATTTTTCATAATAGCCAAAAAGTAGAAGTGACCCAAATGCCTGTTAACTAATGAGTGGTTAAATAAAGTGAGATATCGCCACTCCATGACCTACTGTTCAGCAGTAAGCAGGAATGCAGGACTGACACGTACCGCAACATGGATGCACCTTGCAAACAGTATGCCAAGGGAAATTGGCCGCTCACCAGGGGCCACTCTGGAGGACTCCATTTACATGAGCTATCTGGAATAGGCAAATCCAGAGGGGCAGAAAGCTCTGTAGCTATCTAGGGCTTGGGGGAGCTGTGTGGGGAGGAGAAGGCCGTGACCACTCACGGGGACAGAATTTCTCTCCGGGGTCATGGTTAGGCACCTAGATGGGTATTCTACACGCCATTGCATTGAACACTTAAAATGGGTGAGTTGGATGGCATGTGAATTAGATCTCAGAAAAGTTGTTTGAAATATATTTTTTAACAAAACAGAGAACGTGACAATGAACAGTTCAAAGCCACAGAGATCGTAGTGGCACAACCGGTTTGGCTCCTCCCAGTTCCCAGGTGTAAGTCAGTAGTGACGTTAACACGGATGCGGACATGAATACAGATGCGCGTACACGAGTTAACACGGCTTTTCAAAGTGTTTTAAATTGTTATTGCTGCTGCTGTTTTCGTTGTTGTTATTACCTTCTATTTTGAAATAGTTTGAGACACAAAAGGTTGCCGAAATAGCACAGAGAATTCCCGGTGTCCTCCTGGCTTCCTCCAAAGATAGCATCTTCTAGAACCAGCATATTGCAGACAAAAATTTCTAAGTCACCTCCTCGTGCTCTTCCCCACATTTCTTTGTGGGTGAGAGTCTCCTGTCTGTTTTGTCCCTGCCTTCAGTTTGCCAAAACAGGACAAAACCTCCTTCACCACCAGTACCCCGCTCTGAACCCTGTTTGCAATTCCCCAGTTTGTCTCAGATGCCCATAAAAGGTAAGTTTTGCCACGGTTTGCCCAGGACACGGCCCTCCGGAGGGCACAGCCACAGGCTGAGGAGCCCCGAGTGGGAGGGTGTCCCTGGAGCCCGCAGCTGACGTGGGTGCTGGGCTCACCCCACTACGAGGCAGCGGGAGGGGCAGCAGGTGTGGCCGGGGGTGTGAGAAGCTGCATTCGGCCCAAGGCCGGGGAGTGAGGACGGAGACTGACGCGATATCACGTGAGGAGACAGGAAGTCAACAGCGATCGATGCGCCACGGCAGCCAAGCCAGATCTGGGGAGCAAACAGACAGAAAACAACCCTCAGATGCAGGAATGCAAATGTGGGAAAAGTAAGAAAAGCACTGGCTCAGTGCCAAGGGTAACATCCAGCCGTCTCTGAAAAGCGGAGTGCATGGAGTGCGAGAGAACATTGAATGACTCAAGTCGATTCGAACGAGAGAATGCAAACTACGAGTGGCCTACTTCAAGGGGATTTTCGGGGTTCTCTTGCCAAGCTTCCCTGGGGCCCCTGCCCTGCCAGCCTCTCGTAGATGCCTTTAAAGTTCAGCCAAACCTCAGGCAACATAGCGTGGTGGCTAATCCAGGCCTTAAGGTCAGATTAGCAGGTGTCCCTCTAGTCCAGCTGTGTCATCTTGAGCCAGTTACTTTTCTGCTGCGAGCCTCAGTTTCCTCATCCAGCAAATGGAATATTGGTGGTAATAGCACCTGCTGCTCGAAGTGGTCAGGAAGGCCTGTGAGAACAGGCCTGGAAAGCACACAGCAGTCCTGGCTTTGAAATGTGCCCAGGCAATAGTGGTTGTCCTCAAGACGTGGTAGTTATCATCAGGAGCGTTACCTTTCCATGGAGAACCAAACCCACCCACGGCCTTGGAAGATCTCCGTTCCTTCAGCTGAGGATGCCCAGGGCCCACCCCACGAGCCCCTCCCGGTTGCTCTCACACCGGGTCATTGCGACAAGAGGAGCAGGTGCCGCTCAGCAGCCTTCCCCTCTCCACTGGTCGTAAGAGACAGAGCAGAATCAGCCCCTCCTCCACTCCCAGAGGCAGGGTGGGGGCAGGGAGGTGGGATGCACAGCTCTCTGGCATCTCTCCACACAGACTTCTACTGCCTTGACCTCTCACTTCAGCCCTCGAACTGGTGATGGACTGAGGCCGCCACCCAAATGTGTTTTGGGCCACTCTAGTTGGAAGTCCTGGTTAGGTGGTCTAAACCCTGTTTTGGAATCTGGGCGTCGTTGGGTTTTTTGTTCTGGACGCTTCAAGCCAGAAGGAGGGGCATTTTAATAATTGGTTACTGGACCATCATTGTTATTAAGTGATGGTACAGATACATCGAGAAGGAGATCTTTGCCTTCTTCATCTCCACTTCTAGAAGCATACACTACACACCTGCACAATAGCTCAGGTTCATTCACCTTCACCCCAAGTCATGACAGCAGGGAGAGGAGATCATGTGGAGGCAGGAGAAGACCCAGTCTTTTCATTTTCCTCAACTCGGAGCTCATAATTTTGAATAGCTGGTTAGCATCGTGAGTTTGCAAACTGCCTTCTTCTCTTTTTCTTTCGTCCCGCACTCACAGTGACCCCTGTGAGTCTCTGTCATTATCCCAGCTTCTGTCTACAGAGCGGTACATGGAGACAGAAAACCTAATTCTTGTTTAAGTTTCTGCCGCTGGTTCGTAGCGCGGAGGAACTGAACTCCTGCTCTCTCTCCAGGACGTCCCACCTGTCTGCATCTGAGAGTCACACAGGTTTAACTTCTTACCAACAAGTGGAGATGGAGCCATTTTCAAAAGGCAAACATATCCAAAAAAAAAAAAAAAAAAAAAAAAAAAATATATATATATATATATATATATATATATATATATATATATATATATATATATATATATATATATGTATAGCAGGCTGAGTACTGCTATTAGCCCCATCAGTCAAATTAGGAAGTTCCACTAGGTAATCGCATTTCTATTTGGAACTGTAGATAGCAGAGCCGCTTGGATGGATGGTTTTCTAGGAATGCATTTGTCACGTTTAGTGTTCTAGCTTGTTTCTGAGATTGGAGGTAAGTCTCAGAAAATATTGGTCTAATAAGGAAGGAACCCTAACGAAACGACTCCAGAGAGAGAGAGGGGGCTCCAAGCTGTGCTGGACGAAGGTTTGGATTAGTTCGTGCTTTATCACATGCTGAGTTTTCAAAACAAATTGTTTTCGCTGAACTTTCTGGCCGCAAAGTCTTGTGAGTCCTTGTGGCCATCTCCTCGCTGGCCAGAGCAGTTCGGGAGAAATGGGTGACCTTTCACATGGGCGGGAGGGAAGGCAGGACAGCATTGACAGTGTGGGACACGGGCACTTGGCTCCCAGATGTGTCCCTGATAAATGGGTTTATTCAGAGGACCCATGAACTGCCCATGCCTAGCTTCCAGGCTGGAGCTCCTAGTCCATTCAGCCTGGATCTTTTAGTGTCACCCGCCCAGCTCAGGTGAGTGACAACCAGGAATCCTTAGCTGAAGCAACAGAGCTCTTAGCTATTTTATCACGTTGGCGCCACTTGTATTGTCAGAAAAGAAATCAATTTTGCATATTTAATGTCATGCCAATTAGAGGAAGGGAACTCGATGAATATATGTGGGGAACTATTTCTAAAATGTTTAGCTGCCCTGAAGCAGAATCATTTGGAAAACACCTCCAAGGAAAAAATAAATTAAGGCCTCGTTTGATCCCATGGGTATTCAGGGAGCTGGTTCGGGTGTGACACATGGGCTGGAAGCAGTTGACTAAACCGCTCAGGAAAGGGAGTGTCGGGCCCTGAGCAGGCCCGGAACGCACTGAGCTTCAGCAGAGTCACTTGGGGACACCAGGGTCCTGCAGCCTCTCTCTCTCTCTGAGCCTCAGTTGTCCCACCTGCAAAATGGGTATGCCCTGCAAGTCGAAAAGCACAGAAATCAATCATTACTTTATAAGGTCTGTTGAAAAGTTCACATTTCTGATTACGTGAAATTCTGTCCGTGAAATTCTTGGCCGTGAATTGAGGGAGACGACGGGGGAGCGCTCAGTGCTTTGCGAGAGGCAGCGGCATAGCGGGGAGTAGCTTTCGGGGCGGGCTGCCTGTGTATTCTTGGTGCCACCGCTCGCTGGGCACGTGATGTGGTCAGGGAGATCGTATACCCTCCTCTGCCTCAGATTTATCATCTGTAAAGCCTCATAGGGTTGTTGTAAAGATAGAATGAGTTGCACAGAAAGGGTCGGAAAAGATTGCGACACGCGATGAGCACGGAGCAGGTGTTGGATATTATTATTCTCCTTTCTTGTGCATCCAGGTGTACACAGGTGGGGCGGAAGGAAAGGGCAAGGCAGAATAGTGCTATCTGGGCTCTGCAGGTGAACTCCTGCTTATTCCTAAGTGTTCAGATTAGCAGTGATCGGTACCTGACACCTGGGGTGTGCAGACACCGTGCCAGGAGCCTGTGTGCGTCGTCTTGATGTTCTCAACAGCCCTCAGAGTAGATGCCGTATTTTGCCGTGTAAGATGCGCACTTTTTGGCCCAAATTGTGAGGGGAAAATAAGAATGCACATTATACATGGGTAGTACTAATTCCGTATCTATATAAATGTTTTTAATTATTTTATTTATGCTTATGAGTTACAACTGTAACTCTAGAAATCGATAACGGTATCCACATGCAAAATAATACCCTGGAATATGATTATCAGGTTTTTTTTAACATAAAAAAATGTATACATAAAATTTCTTGTCTTTGTTCTTGTGTTCTGTAATTATTTGTTACATAAAATTTCTTGTACCATAATATGTTTAAAAAATAAATGATGAAATTCTTTTATAATACACACACAAAAGAACAAGTACCTAAATATAAACAAATAAAAATTTGAATTAAAATATCAAAACGAAAGATATTTTCCCTGAACGTTCGGGCCAAAAACGTGGGTGCGCACTAACATGGCAAAATACGGTAGTTAAGCTGTTCTGACTGCTCATTTTGCAGGTGACGAACGTGGAGTTAGAGTAAGTTGTCCTCACCTACATGGTGGCAGATCTCCCAGCCTGAGGTCCTGGTGCACATCGGCTGCCTGCAGAGCAGCCCGACGGCCGCTCACTGCACGCCTGCCCGGCCAGGCTGGCGGCGGGAAGCTCGCCTCGCCTCGGGGGCTCTACAGCCCTGCTCGTGGGCATCAGCACCCCCACTTCCTTCTCGGAGTGCTGAGGCCAGACTTCAACTTTCCTCCACAGGGAGGTGGGGAGAAGCCTCTGAAATTTTCTGGAGCGGGACTGAGATGACATCTCTGACAACACTCGGACATATTTAGTTCCAGCCATGCCCCCTGGCACTCTGGCGCCTCGTTGGGAATAATGAGCCTCGTTCCGGCTGGAAGGATGACTCATCACCGCCCGGGCTAACGAGTGAGGCACTGACTGCGGCCGACAGCACGTGGAGATGGTCCAGGGACCCTCTCTCACGAATGGCGGGAGGACGCCCACCCTCCCCTCAGGGCTTAGGGTCTTCCAGTCATCCCCCTGCCCCGCCTGAGAAGACAGTCCAGGAGAAACGCAGGCAGGGCCTAATTACCCTAGCTAATGGCCTGTCACAGCACGAGAGACCGTGAAATCTTTACCTAGGGGTGGGTGCCCAGGCCTGCATATTTATTTTTAATTATAGCATCTCCTGCAGTTACAAGGAGTTGGAATTTGCCTTGCTGTGACATTTAGGAATACCACATCGCATTGGATTTTGTTTATTTTGGGTAAGTCTTCTCATTAGGCATGCTCCCCAGCGGGGGTGACCGTTTGTGGCCGTCACACGTCTCATGTTTGCTCGGCTGCAGCCTCACGCAATCACTGCTCGTGGGTTCTGCTTGGAAGATTTGAAGGGAAAGGGTGCTACGGCAGAAAGCAATCTTGTACAGCAAGGGTGCAGGGCTGACCTCTGCAATCAGCCTGCTTGCAAATCTGTGCTGTCCCTGTACTTACCTGGCCCTCATGTTTCAAAAGTGTTGGTTAAATTATGGCTGATAGAGGTGATCTCTAAGCATTTCCAGATCATCTGATCTATCCTCTGACTCTAGAAGCATTCACGCCTGAGCCTTGCCAAGGGGAAGCTAGTCGATCGAAGACTTTGGAGGTACACAGATCACCTTTGGAGGTTCAGGGTTTCCTAGCCTCTCCCTTCCTGGCCTCCGTGGTGAGACATTCCCGGAGTTCACAAAGCATTCTCATAATCAGGGTGCTTTCTTGACCATTGTCTTCTTAGCACCTCTCCAAAGCATCATCTGTGGTTTTCATAAAGTCTGAGTCTACTTATTATCATAAACCTGTCCCTCTGGGTTTGGTGGTAATCTAGGTCTCCCGACGTTAGCCTTCTCCTAGCCCGGAGTCACCTTGATTTCTTAAGCGTTCTCTTTAGTCCAGAAGATTCTTAAGCCTTGTTTCTCATATGAGGCTGCCCTGTGCGAGTTAGATGGAACATTTCTCAAAGGGTATTCTGTGGAACACTGGTACAATGGATATGAAGTAAGTGCCCCAAGACAGTTCCATGACCACGTATGTTTGGAAGTCCTGGGCTGAACCGAAAAACCTTTATCATAGGAGTTGAGACCTCTCTTCCTCACCCGTTAGAGCTGCCGGGACTGTGGAATCGTAAGCCAGAGGCAGAGGACTTGCCTCTTCCCTGCATAGTTACCTAACCTAACAGGGAGGAGAGGAAGGTAAGGGAGACGCCTTCCTCCATCTCCCCCCACCCCTGGCCCCAGGCAAACCCCACCTCACGCAGGAGGGGACATCATAAAGAAGTGAACATACGCAAAGGCTTTGCAGGTATACAGACCCCCAAGGTTCAAGTCCCAGCCCTGTGCCTTCTACGTGTGCGATACAATGGTGCATTCTCTCTCTACGCTCCGTGTCCTCGCCGATGGGGTAGGGATAACTATTCCTCCTGTCAGCGTTGCTGTGAAGCGTAACCGACCGCAAAGAAAGAGCCCACGATCGGTCTGGCAACCCCAAGCACAGCGCTCGCCCTTTATCCATGGTTTCACATTTCCATAGCTGCAGGTACCCACGGCCAGAGCGTGGTCCACAAATATGAAATGGAAAACTCCATAAATGAACAGTTCGTAAGTGTTCAAGTGCATGCCGTCCAGAGTAGTATGATGAACTCTCACGCCATCCGCCGGCATCCCGGCCAGGACGTGGGTCATCCCTTCGTCCAGCATAGTCACACTGTGTACGCTGCCACCTCGGGTCTCAGATCCGCTGTCACAGTATCGCAGCGCTTATTTTACTTAATAATGCTCCCAAAGCCATTCACGTAACTTTTATTACAGAATATTATTACCATTGTTCTACCCTATTATTAGTCATTGTTGCTAATCTCTTACTGTACCTAAGTTATGCCCTAAGCTCTATGAGAAGTATGTATGCATAGGAAACAACAGTGTACACAGGGTTTGGTGCTCCCTGAGGTTTTAGGTACCCGCTGTGGGTCTCAGAATGTCTCCACTGTGGGGTTGGGGGGCAACCTCACTATCAGAACCGACCTGTAAGCCCCTTTCCCCGTTTGAAGATTAGGTTGACCCCTCCCCTTCTAATCAGATTCTCGCCTGTCCTCATTTCCCACTTGGAGGGCTGTTGTCCAGACTGCCAGGCGGACAGGCCTGCCTGAGCGATGCCAAGCCTGACATTGAATGACATTGATAGTTGGTCCTTCACATCGGCAGGAAATTCTGTGGCCGGGCAGCTTGTCAGCAGATTGAAAACCCGTGGATACCCTGGGAATGGAAGGTGGTGGTAGGTGCTCTGGAGTAGGAAGGGAAGCACCCCTAGTCCCGATGTTGGCAGAGAGACCAGCAGGGGCCATCCTGGCCCGGGGACAAGCGGGGTGTCATCTGAGGCCAGTCAGCACCCATTCACCCCCTCCAGCCTCTACATGAGATGGGCAACTGGCAGCCCCCTGACATGTTTCGCTTGGCCCACATGGTGGTTTTCAAAATTCATGTTAGCTGCCAAAATTGAGAAATTCAGGGAGTACACATAAAAACTGGGCTCACAGCTGCTTCTCTTTCTTAAATCTGAGTATCCTGGTGCTGCAGCAGTTGCCCAGAGTAGACCAGATGCAATCCCTTTAGAGAGAGCAGGGAGCTCCGTGCCCTAGTCTCCTCCCTTCCCCCTTGTGACACCTCATCTTCTCTGTGTGTTCCTACTCAATGGTGGCTCTTCCAGAGTCCCGAGTTTGAACTTGATTCATTTAACACATTTTATGCCAGGTACTGTGTTGGGTGCTAGGTGTACAAAACAGGTTAATGAGGGAGAAAGATAGGCAAACAAAAGCAGTGACACATAGGAGCTCCAACAGATATAGGCAAAGGACTCTGGGAACCCAGAAGTGGAAAGGGCTAGTTGCCTAACAGTAATAACACCGATGATTTATTGAGTCCTTACCTTGCGCCAAGCATTTTGCCTGCCTAAGGGATAAGGGATGGCATCTCAGAAAGGCTCCCCTTCAATAATAAGAAAGATGTCACCTAGAGAAGGACATTTCAGACAGCATCACACATTCAAAGGCTTGTAAACAAGCCAAGAGTTCAGTGAATACATGCCTGAGGGTCTATAAACTTAGTTTGGGGCTAGAGGGAATCTGAGTTCAATCCTGCAGCCAATGGGAAGGCATCTACATTTTAAACAGCTCCTGCACAGCCCTGCCTGGCTTAGATAGAGGTCCAAGGTCAAGAGTCCCGCAGAGGAGGAGGAGCAAAGGGGTGGAGCCACTGCTCTGTCTGGACCTTTGGGAAGAGAGGCTGGCATGAATTAGCCGGGGCTGGTCCCCACCACGCCTCACCCAACCCTCCTGGAGGGTCTGTTCAGGAAATTCAAAGCTGCATGTAGAGTAGTCCAAGTCCAATGCGGCGGGTGGGTGGGGTGGGGTGGTGGCGGTGGTGCCAAACGTACTGACAGTGCATTTGACACCCAGGAATGATTCATTTCCCCCTTTCTGGCGTTGGTCGTACGCTTCCCCTAGTAGGACAGAGGTTTCGGTCTTGGTAAATGTCTGTGAACATACATCTTCCCCTTGAAGCCATGCTCAGGACACCTTCCATAAATATGTGCCTTCATCACTGCCCTTCTAGAATCTTCTCTATTTTTTGTTAAATCCCTTTTCTTTGTGAGTCATTTCTTTTTTGGACACCACTCATTTAGATCAGTAGGCAAAGGGGTCAGGAGGCAGGTCTGGGGCCACTTGGCCATGCAGATTATTTAGGGGAAGCAACACGAGAGCCCTTGGGGAAATTCTCGCGTGTAACTCGATCAGCAAGTCCTATCCAGATTTGTCTGCACTCTGCACTGGTCCTCGTGTGTCCTGCTGAGGCATCCTGGGGTTTCTCCCCACTGGCGGAAAGATAAACAAACTGTCGGCTCCCAGCCCGACCCCAGAGCCTAGAGCCTTCCTAGAGAATTATGCTGAAAACCAAGAGTCATCCAATCCAAACCAAAAAGATGGAAGCAAAACCTTCAAGGTCTCACCAGCTGCTAATTCAAGTCTTAGAGCTGAAATTCAATATTTTTTGCATGAAACACAAGCGCTTATGTCAAGAAGAGTTGGCTCCCAAACTTTTCATTTAAAAGGGTCCCCTTTAACTTTAAATCCTTTCAATAACTCTTCAGAATACTATCAGTATCAAGCAGTTGAGAAAAAATATACAATGACAACAATCTACTAATAATTCAGTTTTTAAAGGAATTTTAATTCTGGTACCATAACCATTTGTCTATCTGCCACTGAAAAATGGCCACACACATATATCTGAGGATCTCTCTTCTGTTCAGTCTGAAGTGTCATCAGCAGCTACTTGGAAAGCAATTTGGTCATGGAGGCCTTTTCTAGAATTTTCCTTCCCCCACAAATGGAAAGTCACTGTGACTCGGAAAAAGCAGGAAGGGTGTGGTGTATTGTGTTTCATTTTAGGTTTGTTTTTTGTTTTATCAGAGGACAGAATTCACTGTGACATCTGTAGAAAATTATTACAATTTGGTAAAAGTCCTATAACGCTGTGCTCTCCACCTGCCTTCCTTCCATTCGAATTATCCACAGTCCCCTCAAAGGGGAGGCCCTTTGAAGGTTTCTTCTATTGTTGACTTTATCGATAAATAATCTTTTTTAGGGGCTGCAGCTTACTTAGTACCTACTGTGAGGATTGTTGTGTCTCCTCCAGGAGCTAATATTCCAGGAAGGGAGTTATCTGGACTTAACATGGGAAGAAACATAGTAATGAGGTTGTAAAAAGGGCATCCTAGGTAGGCTGACCAGATGTTTTAAATGGGACAGAAAAGAAACAGGACTAACCCATTTAAAACAGTATGTCTGGTCCCCCTATTGACAACTTGAATTTAGCCCAGTGAGACGAGGCTGCTTATATGTACCATTTGAAATGGGACAGTGCTGCTTTCTGTCCCATTTAAACCAGTACATCTGATCAGCCTGATCCTAGGTCAACAAGGTCCCAAAGTTCCATGAAGAACTTAGCAACAAACTACGTTCATTATTTTATCATGAATTGATGTATACTACGTGTCAGGGCATGGGAGGCAAAAATAAAAACTGCCCTCAGGGAAGTGGGAGGCATGGGTGGAGGGGTTTTTGAGCTTATTCCTGCGCTGTAGAAGCACCGAGACCCAAAGAAGAGCAACTCCATGAGGGGCACACAGGAATTGTCCGTGGTCCTCTGCCCGGGAGACATCTGGGTAGGCTTACAAAAGAAGCCGTGTTTGAGTCGGGCCTTGGAAGATGGGGAAATTTGGACAATTCTTTAAATCCCAAGCCTGCTGTGTTTGTGACTTGGGTCCAGAAAATACGAGTTTGGGAGAAAATAGTCTCTTGGCTTTCACTTAATCACAGAAGGCTTTTCAATAGAGGATGGAGGAAGGAATCTTTGAAAGAAGGTAAAAGGCACACCCCTTGTACCAGACAAAGTAACTAATAAGCTTCCAGACTATGTGGGTTAGTCACAAAGATTCAGGTTCTAGTAAATCTGAATGCAATGACTTCTTCTGGTACAGGCTAAATAATTCCCTCTCAAACTCTATGTCGAAGTCGTACCCCAGTATCTCAGAGTGTGACTATAATCGGAGATAGGGTCTTTTAAGAGGGAGTTAAGGTAGAAAGAGGTCATAAGGTGGGCCCTAATCCAATATGACTGGTGTCTTTATGAGAAAAAAATGAGCAGGACACATACCATGTGAAGACACTTGTCCAAATTCTAGTCATTGTTTCAGGCCAGGATTAAATCACAGCTCCTCGCGGAGCCTCTTCTGATTGCTCTGATTCGTGCTAACACCTCTGGTTCCAGAGTTACTAGTGGCCCAGCTTAGGTTGACTCTCGATCTTGCTCTCTCATACTATGCTCCATAACACTCTTATCAGAACAGGTTCTAATGTCAAGAAGACTTAAACTGAAATCCCAGCTCTTTATCCACCAACACACAGATGCACGTGCATGCGCGCACACAGATGCATGTGCATGCGTGCACACACATACGTGGATGGACAGACACGCTTACCTACTTGTATATTGACCAGAAATTACCTGGAGTCAGGGCTTCAATGAGAAGGGAGATTTCTGGGACATTTGCAGGTTGGATGACATCTCTAGGTTGGTAGAGCAAGAGGTCCAACACTTGGCAGAAAGAGCCCTGGCCCAGGATGTGGCAGATGAGGGCTTTAGTGGATTTTTTTTTTCATAATCAGAGCTCCTAAAGGGTCACAGGTATAAGAAAACATGGACTGTTTAGCTCTGATGGCTACTAGGGAGACTCAGTCACCCATTTCCCTAAATTCTAGATGTGTCATGATGGGAAAAAGGTGGGGAGTCCTGCTTTGTCATGCCTGTCCCCCTCTTCTGCTGATGGCTCATATTGTCGGTGCTGGCATGAGGTGTGGATCAAATACTCCATGGGTTATCAGCACCATGTTGAGGCCAGCAGAGCCCTGACAACCTGAGACCACTCTGTGATGGCCACTGGTGCCATGAGGCTAGCTGAGAGCTTCACCTTAGGAAATTCTGTACAGGGTTGTGAGGCCATTGCCTGAAAGTTTAGGGCAAGTATAAGGGGGTGTTACCTGGGAGATGGTGGCACGAGCAACTTAAGTGAGAAGTGAAGCTTGTAGGGAGAAAGAACTTGGCCTTTGATTTTCTGCCTGAGATAAAGAAAAGTTAAAATTTCTGATAGCTAAGTTTATATCATTCTGACAAGACAGACTAAAAACCTGAAGTTGTCTTTGATGGAACTCATCCTTGAGAACAAGCTATCAGAATGATGAGCCTAGAAACAAATAAGAAAAAGAATAGATTCTATTCTTAGAGTTTAAAGTAGACTTGGTAGAAAAAGAACTGAAGGAAGATAAATTTAAATGTCTAAAACAATATAAGGTGAGAGCTGATATACCAGGAGGAACACTGGCTAAGAAGGATCATAATGTATTTCAATCCCATGTGACTGAAGCCAAAACAACTTTAAAGTTATGTTGGAAGAGTGAAGAACAACTAAAAATAGCATTGAAGAAAGATATGGGCGAAAAATCTCAAGTTCAGAAAAATCTAAAACTATTTTCACCAGAGCTGAAGCATGGGGGGAAAGAATGAGTGAATGAACAAACAAAAAATACAAGGGCTTTCTGGGAAGTATTCCAGCCGCGTGATAGGAAACATAGAGGCATTTATTGAAGAAGATACAAGAAATATTGTACATAGGACAGGGACGCCTCAGCCCCCTTCAAAGTAGACACCTTGAGATCTCACACAGTTCTCCCAGTTTCCGTGGGGGAATATTCAAGTTTAATGCAAAATTTGATGCAGATTGGTGGCTCTCTTTGCTCAGTCATTTGAAACATGAGGGCTACCCAGTGCACGTTGTCACTCAAGGGCGTCTAGCGCCCCCACTGACTAGTACCTGAAGGCGTCGATGTTCACACATGCCCATTCCAGTTCACTCTCCTTGGCTGCCAGGTTACTTTGCTGTCACGAAAACCATTCTCATTATATTGACAATGGCTGGACTTTTTCCGGACAGACCTCGTAGTTGCATATTCCAAAGCATGTGTAGAAAATACTCTCCATAGGAAGAAAACCTCAGGCCAAGTCTAATTGAATGCCTATTAAAGATGGCAGAGGTAGCGAGATGATGGTTACTGGGAGCTGGACAGAAGGAGAGTCAGAAATTGGAGACGATGTCCGTGACCGCTCAAAAAGGGCTTTGGAGAAACTGTTTGTGCCCCCTGAGTTTGTTTCCATAGAAACTCTTGAAGAAGGAGGTAATCAAATATATGTTAAATATGATGAAGAAGATAAAAAGAAACACTGAAGGATTACATCAAACTTTCTAGAGGAAGAATGTGTCTTGAGAATCAAAAGATACAAAGATTGCAAAGGAGTTCCAAATGCTTACGTTTTAAATAATGATAGAGCTGTAACAAGTAAATGAAAAAGAATCCTCACAGGTAAAAGGAAAAACCAGTTTCGAGCTAGAGGGGAAACGTCCCAGCTGAAGAAAGCATGAGGCATGCTCCTGAGTGGCTGGATACTGATGGAAAATACGACAGTGTTCGCAGAAGAAATGTAAAGATTCATGTGTCCTTTGAAAAACCATTTTGCCGTTAGTTACAAAGCGCATCCTGTGTGGTTAGTACTTCAAACTCCAATAACTTAGGAGAAGAAAATGCATGCAGTGGACTAAGTTAACTGAAGCAGATGTTATATTTAAGCTTTCGGAAAGGGTATTTAAGGATATGATAATGTAATTACAGCATTTGGCTAGCCTACGGGGTCCTTTGGATGATCAAGTCACCAAGGCAATAGCCATGCTCAGCTGGGATGGATGTAGCATTGAAAGTGCCCAGTGTGGACCAGATGTTCCCTCCAAAGGTCCAGGTCCCAACGATGATCTCTCCATCCTGTCAACCTAATCCTGAACGAGCTTTTCCTCCAGATGGGTCATACGGAGCTTACCCTACTGCTCGTGACCCCGGTCACCTCTTTGCACAAGCCTAACGCAAGTTTCACTATGCCTCCTTTTGATGGATTCTAACATTCTCAAAAGTACCGTTCAGTGGGAAGGATGCCGAAATGCCCCCGGAAACATATGTCCGTCAGGCCCATCTGTCTCACTTCAGAGTGGAGCAGCTAGCCAAGCTTCTTCCCGTCATGTCGGTATCTAGGAGCTGTGCTGTCCTGGGAGCTGATTCCCGGGAGCAGTTCAAGAGGGAAATCTGTGTTTCCCACTCCTCCAGCAAACCCATGTAGTGTCCCCTGCCTGGGTGCTTCCATCCTCCAGTGGCACTTAGGGATGCCCGCGGTGGTGGTGTCCTTGCCGTCTTCACCCACCACTTTCTGAAAGATGCTGGTGCCATCTTCAAGTGAGATTTCTCATTCAAAAAATCTGGGCCAGGGAGAGAAATTTTCTGTCTCTTTTTTAGGATCACTTGGAATTCTTCCTTTTCAGTATTAACTGCTTTTAAGTAATTACACATTTCTTCCAAGTGCAATTGATACAATTATAAATCTTAGATAGTATTTCTGTGAGCGGAGATTATTCATAAAATAAGACGTGATGAATGAATTATTTTTGTTTTGTACTCCTTAGCTAATGTAAGTATTGTATTTTAGTTTGATTAATCAGTCCACAGTAACACATCTGATAAGAATTTTAAATGGTCAGGGCAGCAACTAGATACATTTGAAACTCCAAAAACTATTTCTGTTGGCCAAGAACTGTATTTTTTTTAATATAGTTATGAAAAAAGTTGGTGAGTGCTAAACGTTTATATAGATAAATTGTCCCTGATTTCAAATAAATAAATAAATAAATATAAAGTGAAGGACAGGGACTATGACTTACGTTTCCTTCACATCTCCAGCATGTGAGTATATACCATTTCTTAAAATAGTTCTTTCAGTTACTGTCGACATACAATATTATATTAGTTTCAGGTATACGACCTAGTGATTAGACATTTATGTGACTTATGTAGTGATCACCCTGATAAATCTCATACCCACCTGGCACCATACACAGTCAATACAATATAACTGACAATCTTCCCCTGTACTTTACATCCCCACGACTATTTTGTAACTACCAATTCTTACTTCTGAATTTCTTCCCCTTTTCCACCCCGCCTTCCCAACCCCCTCTCACCTGGCAACCATCCAAATGGTTTCTGTATCTGAGTTTGTTTCTGTTTTGTTTGTTTATTTGTTCTTTAGATTCCACATATAAGTGAAATCACACGGCATTTTTCTCTCTCTCTGACTTACTCTGCCTAGCCCAGTATCCTATTGATTCCCTTTAATTCAGTCTTCTTTTAGCTATTGTAGTCTTTATTTCTGTCTGGTTCTGCTTTATGTTTTCTATCTCCATTTTTATGTTTCCTATCTCTTGAAGTTCTCCCTGAGATCACGGCGCATCCTTATAACCAGTCTTTTCAACTCTGCGTCTGGCAGACTGCCTGTCTCCATTTTGTTTAGTTCTTTTTCTGGAGCTTTGTTCTGTTCTTTTATTTGGGACGCGTTTCCTTGTCTCCCCATTTTGGCTGCCTCCCTCTGTTTCTAAGTATTAAGTAGGACTGCTCTGTCTCCCAGTCTTAGGAGAGTGGTCTTACGTAGTAGATATCCTGTGGGGCTCAGTGGCCCAGTCTTCCTAGTCACCCAAGCCAGGTGCTTCAGGTGTGTCCCTTGTGTGGGTTGTGTGTACATTCCTGTTGTAGTTGACCCTTGGTTTCCATTTGCATGTCAATGAAAGGAACTGACTCTAAGGCTGATGGGCTGTGAGGACTGACCGTGACTACAGTGTAGGAGCTGTAGTGCAGGGGCTGACCCTATACAGTAGGGCTTGCTTTAGCAGGGCTCTGGTGCCTACCCAGTCTGCCCTTTGGGGGTGTCCTCCTTGGAGGTGTGATGCTCTCTGTCCAAAACTGGGAGGGGCCCCACCACTGGCCAAGTTCAGCTGCAGTCTTTGCCCTTCCCAAGGTCACCTGGCATGAACCACAAAGCAATCTGCCGATGGCAGCCACCTGAGCTGGGTTTGGTTGTGTGTGGGAGAGGCCAAGCTGTGAAGTGAGGCCAGCTGCCACTAGTGCCAGGCTTGGGGCTGCTCAGCCAGAGGTATGGGCACACCAAGGCCAGATCCTGCTTGTTTGCGTTTTGTGAACCTTTGAGAAATTTTAGGAAAATCTGCAGCATAAGGCAAGACAGGTTGTATATGGAACAGTCACTGGGAATGTCTTAGGTGGGTTTATAAGCCAGTCCAGGTCTCAGTTGGGTGTAATCTTGATATGGTCATGACAGGAGGTAAGCACAGTGTTTTCCTACTCTGTCCTCTTGGCCGGAAATCTCTTCAGCGTTCGTGTATTTCATAATAGGCACTAGAACCCCAAAAACTATCTAATGAATGAAAAAAATAAATGAATCGATCAATAGATTTTATTAAGTTGCTCTTGTTTTTATTATCTATCTTTATTTAATTTTATATTTATCATAACACAATGTCCTAAGTTACTAGGTTAACCATGCTGACATGCAGCACTTAGATTTTCCTGGTTGATTTGTGAGCGAGACCAGTCTCCTCATTCTGAGTTTTTCAGTCTGAAACTTTGCTGCCAAGTGTGTGTGAGGTTTGACACTGCCACTGCCACTCTGTTTTGAGACTCCTGGGTATAGCTCCCACTGGTAATAATTACAAGAGCTGGTGCTTAATGAATGCTGAAACCAGACACTGTGTGCCTGACACTGTGCTGACCATCTTCCAGGTGTTATTTTACTTAATTTTCTATAAGCTCATTAGATGGGGGCTCTTATTTTTTCCTTCTTCATCTTAAGAGACAAAGAGGTTAAATTACTGGGCAGCAAGTGAGTGAAGCGAGCCCTGTGTTGAACTCAGAGCTTGCTCACATGCTCTCTGTCATTCTCTCTGTCTTTCTCTCTCCGTCTCTCTCTCCGTCTCTCCCCAAAACTTAAGCTCTTATTCATTCAGCTACATCCATCTCTGTAACAAGGTAAAACACAGGTTCACATAACATAGTGTCCTGTGCACATGAAGTGTATGCTGTACAGACCTACCTTTCAAAGACCACATGTTCAGTATGATTATTTAATAGAACTCATGGCCTTTGGCCAAACCATTTATTCTTTGCCGAAGCTCCGTTCTGACTCGTGCTCCATGCTCATTTGTTAGGATACATGGAATCCTGCCCTATAAACCTAACTCCGAGTTTCTCAATATGGATTACCAGCTTGGCCAACCCTAAAAACGGTAACTTCCAAAAGAATTGCTGAACCCCATTAGCAAGGACATCTTGTACTCGAAAGCCAATATTGATTAGTTCTGGAAGACATTCAAGAAATTTAAACCAAGATTCTAGAGGAAGACAATAAGTCAATTCTATGTCCCTTAAGGGCATCATAAATTTTAATGTGCCGAGTTTCAATATTACGTTCTTTCCTGATCCCATCCCAAATAAGAAGTTCCAGATGACTTTCCAGGTGACATCTAAGGAAAGCCCTAGGAAAACTTCCTGAAGTATCTTTTCTCCCCTCAGCATCATGTGCCTTTACATGTAGTAGGCAATGTTGTAAACTTAATTGTTATTGTATAGTTCTTTTCATCGTCGGTTGATTATAATTTCTCTGGAAGTGTTAATGTTCTAGGATTTAGATGGATAATCCGTTAATTTTAAGTAGAGAAGTGCCAAATCCTAGGTGACGTCCGTTGTTTTCAGTTTTCTCTCACCAATTTTTCTTCACTAAGAGCCAACTGCTTACTAGCAATCAACAAGTCTACATATCCTGTCACTTTCCCAAATGAAATTAATTCCTGACCTAGAAGCTGATGGATAATAAAATGTCCCAAGCGGGACATTTAAAAAAGAAATAAGGAACCAGAATCTTCGAGCAGAACAATGTATTTGTGATCATTAAGAACTGACTGCCACAAACCCAACCCGAGTTGAAAGTCGGAGTGCAATGTTTTGGAAATCCACAGAAACCTCAGCTCTTCTGATAGAGCTACGATTGAGACTTACAGACCAAATGAAATTTTTCTAGAAACGCTTGAATGTCAGAGACAGTTGCGATTCATGTCAAAGTAGCCTAAGAGGAGTACTGCCATCTCTGCCTTGACTAATTCTTTCAAGTCCCTTGTTGTATAAGCTCCAGGAAAGTGGCCGTCTGGGCAGTACTGGCATGTAGCCGGGGCCCGAGGCGGGATCTCTGGGTACAATTATGTCCCCAGTGCTGGAGGGAGCAAAGACCTGAATAGAAACAGACACTACCCAGCCAGGCAGAGCCCAGGGTGGTGAGTCCATCATGAGGGCCTTGGAGACACAGGTAGACCAGTGCCCTCCCGGAAGGCTGTTCCCCGCAGCCTGTGTCATGGATGCTGATAGAAGGCCCCAGCCACCTTTCATTTCCGCCTTCCCAGCCAAACTCCTTTTATCTGTCATTGCTTACCCCGTGGGGAAAGACAAGATGCACAAAACTGACAGTTACCAACATTCTAGACGTTGTATAAAGTTCCTGTTTTTAAGATTCCATTTTGAAAGGATACTCAGTAACCTCATTGAGAGCGCCTTACACGCTGGTCTGCAGATACGAAGCACAGCCACGGACATGGCGCACGTCACCTTGGGGAGACGTTCCCCTGGGGCCCTTGCACGTCTGCCCATCTCACACGCAGAGGCGCCGACTCCCCTCAGTCTGGACTATGTTTCGAGGGGGCATGTGTATAGCAAACAGACTCAGAAAAATGTCTCCCTGCAGACCAAGGGGCAGGGACACTGGTCATTTAAAAAAATGTGTAACTCTGTGTGGTGACAGCTGTTAACTAGACCTATTGCGGTGATCGGTGGGCAACATGAAACCATTACGCTGTACACCTGACACTAATATAATGTTATATGTCAATTATGCTTCAATTAAAACAAGTACAGAACAAAAATAAATAACGCCTCTGGGAGATTAGGTGCGAAAACCTCTTCAGTAGAACCTGGGTGGTTCCACGTGACCCTAGTGAAGTGTGGGCTTGGGGAATGGGGAATGCAAGGTGATGGGGCTTTCCCTGATCCTGCGTTTTGCAAATCTTAGTCACATGCTACCTCTTTAAATCGCTTGCATTGCTGATTTTTTAAATACAAGTTCCATTAGCTCCAGGTTTGTCCCCTGTAATGAAACCTACCGTGTGCACGGGCCTTCACTTGTTGACCCTGCACTATGCCCCGTGGCACTTGAGTAGGGGGAACTAATGCCAATACACAGTTGCTCGCGCCACTGGCTATGCCATTGCTAAGCCAGAAGTCTAGTGTCTTCTGCCAGCATCCACGAAACCGGCAGGCTAACCTGGGAGGGGCAACCCCAGACCTGCCACAGTTCTTGGCAATAGGACAGGGGCAGGTACACAGGGATTGCTGAATAAATGTGGGGTGTCCTCTCTTAGACTGCCCTCCGGCAAAGCCTGCTGCTGTCTGCATTTCTAGGGCCCGCTCCCCGGTCAGCCTCCCACTGTGGTCCTTCCCTGTCCTTCCTGTTCTGCCGGCGGGTCCTTCCGGCCCTTTTGGTTAGGGAACTCGTCTGCCCCTTTGAGCCCACTGAGCAGGATTCCCCCCTCCTGCAGGTTCCTTGGGCTTCCCCTCCTGGAATCCCTATCGTGATGTTTAGGGTCATCAGTATCTGGTCCCTGAAGAATCCTTTTTCTGGTTTGCAGATTCTCTGCCTCCCGCATGGCATGTTCCTCTGCACCCAGAGCCCGGGGAGGGGTTGGGGGGGACACCTCATTTAGCCACGCCCCCGAGCCCCCGCGCGCCGTGACGTCAGCATTCCCACCGCGGGCACAGCTGGCGTTGAACACTGTCCCGTCCACTCCTTCTCTCTCTGTCCTTCGTATTGTTCGCTTAGCAGCTGTCTTCCCCATTAGCCTGCAAGCAGTTTGGAGAGCAGGGTATCGCACCCCTTTCCCTACACCCTTTATAGCCTAGTGCTTTTACAAATACTAGACAGTCACTGATTAAACTTCATTTTAATTTACATATAATAGCACAACCGTATGAAATCACGACTACCTTTCACCTTCACGAGGGAAAGAGGAGGGCCATTTTGTCCCCGAGGCCATTCCCTCGCCCTTGACCCACCTTGCTGTCACTGTTGCTATTTTTAAACACCCTATTACAGGTAAGAGCTAGAAGAAAATTGCTCCATGACCCAGGATGACGCAGAGGCAGGAGTGGCATCACCAGATGAAGGAGCCTTGGAGGTCTGGGTGACACTGAAAGACGTGCTGTGGTCATTGGAGGACAGGAGTTCATTAAGGTCGTGAATGGGAGCTCATCAAGGACGTCTAGGAGGCCCGGTGAAGAGCTGGAAGGTGCAGCATGCATGAGGATGCAGACAGCAAGACAGGACCGAGATAACCAGGAAGGTTCTGGAGGACGGTGCCCTTCTCTAGGTCGTGGACAACAGAGATGGAGTGACTGCAGGAAAAGGCAGGCCGTATTCTATCTAGGTTTTAGAGAGCTTCTCTAGGGGCTTGCCCTTGAGGCAGGCAGAGGAATGTCCCCTAGTAAACCCACGTGCTCCCCACGCTGCTCCCACCCTTGCCCCACTCCTTGCGTTCAAATGGGAGGCCCGCCAGGCCCACTGAGCGCCAGCCCTGCCGCCCTGTCGCGCACGCCCTGGGAGAACAGCTGTCCCTTCCATTGCGTTCCTTTCCGCATGCTGGAGAGGACACGGGCCGAGAGAGCAAGTTCAGGTTCTTTCCGATGTGCCAACGGCGGCGACAAGTAATCGCTGTCCGAGCTCCGGTGAACTGCAGCGCCTTCATTTCGTCGTGCACAGCCCAGATTCTTTTTTTACTTTTTCTGACTTCACGTGCTCGTTGCTAGGCAGCCGGCCTCTCCGGAGCTCCAGCACAGTGCGGCCTTGCAGAATCTCAGCGGGAAGCCACGCTGTCGCTTTAAGGAGCTCTCCTTCTGCAACCATCACGGGCGGGTGCAGCCTCCAAAACTGGGAGCTCCTCTGGTGGGTTCCTAACTGCCCCCATCGCCACCCCCCACCCCGCAGTGACGCACCCCGAGGTGATTGGCGCCGCCACATCGCCTGCCTCGCTGAGGCCCCGGGGGCAGCCCGATCTTTGGGCAGAACTCCAGAGAAAGCACAGCAAGAAACGGCACGGTACAGGCACACGGAGACGTTGGGGGAAATACAGAGAAGTATAAGGCAATTCATTAAAAAAACATAATCCACAATCCAGAACGGTAAGTGGTCATTAGAGTGATATTTCCTTCTGTAAATGTATAGAAGAAAATGGGGATCCCCACATACCCAGGATTTAACACGATCCCTAGCACATAGGAGGGGCTTACACTCAATAAATAATTTTAACAAGTAGATGAGCAGATTCCATTTTATGCTAAATTTTTTAGTGAATACTACATGTGAGTATTTTTCACATTAAAGATGTTTTAATGTTTGATTAATATTTCATTACATATGTGTATTATAAGTCATTTGCCTATTTTTATCCAGTCTATTATTATTTAATTGTTTGCTAATTTTATTTTTTTATGTATTGTTTTATTGTTAGACTTACTGGGGTGACACTGGTTAACAAGAATCACACAGGCCCCCGGTGTACAGTCCTTCCTGCATCGTCCGCGTGTCGTGCTGTGTGCTCACCACCCAGGCGGCTCTCTTCCCATCACCATGCATCTGGCTCCCCCTCGGGCATAAAAGTTCTGAAATTTAAAAAGCTAAGAGGAAGGATATTTTTTTAGAGAGCTGTCAGGGCACTTCGTGCTCCCCATTTCCAGCTCCAGGAGGAGGCAGGGGCAGAAGGGGTCTTCTTCCCTTCAGCCAAGCGAGAGTGACGGTTCCCCAAACCCCATTCAGACAGTTGGGCACGTGTCCCCTGGAGCCTGAGGAAACGGGTTTTCAGAAGCTGAGCCTGAGGAGACATGAGACGGGAACGCCGTCGTCCTGACTGTACTACCGCCTTCTTGGGGGGACAGGTGTGTCGCGGGTCGATGGGGGTGGCCGGGACGCAGTGTCCCGACCCGGCCAGACAATGACCGTGTAGGGAGGTGGTGTACAGCTACTGGAAGGGGCGGGCAGCCGGGTGCTCAGGGGCTGAGCGAGTAACGAAAGGTGTCTCGCGGGGGAAACCATCGGAGAGCTCCCCAAGAAAGAAACAGCGTTAGAAGCCAAGAATCAGCACCCCCAGGTGGCACCACCGCCTCCCTCTCCTCCACCCCTCCCTTCACGAGAGCCAGAGCGTGTAGAGCATCAAAAACCAAGAGGCTGACGGCCTGCTTTGCCCTATGACTAGCTGAGGGGGAAGAGAAGACACAATTTTAAATAAAACTCACAGAGTTTTAACACTACACCGGACGTTACAATCCCGAAAATGAGAGTGTTCTTATCATTGAAGGCACCGAAAGGCATATTTAAAAATGCAGTGTAACCAGCAACTTACAAAACCTTCCCATGTTTTCATGCAAAGGATGGGGAAGAATAGTCTACAAAACCAAGGTCAAGGTCAACAGGGAGGAAGACTCAGGTTATTTTCTGCCTAGCTGTCAGGTTGAACTCAGTCACGTATCTGGATGAAAGACCCCAGACATTTCTCTCTCCTTTTTTAAATAAAAGTTCTTATCTAGTCTTCTCTGTTGTGTTTTTTTCTAAATTAACTTTAAAATTTCTTTTAAAATTTCTAATTAGGATTTTTTAATTGGAATAGACGTGGACTTATAATTTGGAGAGAATTTACTTCCCTACAGTAGTCACGTTACCATCTGGAGCATGGTAAAATCCTAATAGGATTTTATTCAATTATTTTTGGATCCAGTAACATTTAATAATAGTCATCCCTATTATAATATATCTTACACAATAACTATCAACTTGAATTCTGGGAATTTTATGGTTTGATTTTATTGTTGCTACCAAGGATGCGGTACCTTTTTAGTTATGATTTAAAACTGGTTATTGAGTTTTAAATTAAATATAGTAATTCCCTAAATTTTAGCTACTTTACTAAATTTTTATTAATCTTAAGAATTCTTTAGTTGTCTATCTTGCATTGCATGAGTTGTAGTTAAATCATAATGGTATAGACATGTATGTCTTCTCATGTCATAGTTTTTGTTTCTGCTTTATATTTTATTATATTGTAAAAAAGCATAGAAAAAACCTTTTCAATGGTGATATAGATCAAGTAAGTCTTGTTCTTTATTTTAATTGGAATTTTTTCTAGTGTTTCACCCTTGAGAATGATGTTAGCTATTGTCTTTAGAAAAACGTACTTTGTGTGTTAAGTAAATAAAATGTTACTCCTAGTTTTATAAAAATTAGGGTATCTAAACCTTTTTGTTAAAGGCCTTCAGTTAAAGTTATTTGAAGACCTCCAGGGAAAGACATTTCAATACCCAAAATAGCAACTCTTTCCAGTGTTTAAACACTTTGGTTAATGTATAATTTCAACTTTATTAATGTAAATTCAGTCAATATGCTTATGTTTCATCTCTGAAGTAAAGATACATAACGTCAGCTCTTAGAGATTTTAAGACCCATATAGAACTAATAATTGGACCAACAGGACTCCTAATCACATATAAACAATTGTATATATGTTTAAAATTTCAGATAGGAGAAACAATAGATTATGTTTCATTTCGTAATCATAGTAATAGCAGTAGCATCTTTGGCATTTGAGAGCATGTAGAAAAGAATAAGCCATCACCGGGAGCCGATCTGTGCTCACTGAGAGTAGCACGTGTCACACCAACCAGCCTAATGTTTTTGTGAAGTTACTAAGCTGCCACTAGGGGAATGATTATAAACAGGGGCATTCGGTGAATGAACCTGGATTTCATGAATTCGTGTACTTAGTAAGGCTTCCCATGACGTCCTTCTAGGTGACGTGGTGAAATGTGAGCTTTTGGAAAGTAGCACCTGAATGGCGCGTCTGAGATCCTGGGGGGATTACCCGGAGGGGCCCCTAACCCGGTCTGGCAAAGACTTTTTATCAGTTATTGGGACAGAGCTATAGGACGCATGCGTGCCAAACTCCAAAATGTCCCTATCAAATGCTTGGGAAAACGAGTGAAGTCTTATGTATAATAAATCTGTCACACAAATATAGGACGAGGTGACTGGGCTGGCAGCTGTTCACATCAACACCATCAACAACAAACATTTTCTAAATGCCTTCAGACATAAGACTGATGGTCAACGCAGAGTAGTACAGGGTGTCACGGTGGGCTCCCAGGAGGCACACGTGGAGTTTAGGGGACCAGGGGTTTATCAGGGGTGTCCTAGGAGTCAACACCTATGGAAGGAGCAGGCAAAGGGAAAGGTCGAACAGATGCAGGCCCTTGCCCAAACTCGTGGAGCACTTTAGAACTAGGATGATGCTTCAGAAGTGTCCCATGTTAG
Source organism: Lyroderma lyra (assembly GCA_004026885.1). NCBI lineage: Eukaryota > Metazoa > Chordata > Mammalia > Chiroptera > Megadermatidae > Lyroderma > Lyroderma lyra. The sequence continues at coordinate 179,297 of PVJL010002399.1, forward strand.
GCCAAAATGGCCCAACCTTTTTACTCCCACATTAATCAGTCACTGGCTGCAGGCCGCCCTGCATAAAGGGCATGACCTTGGACGAGGCAGCTCTCTGCAGCTGAGGCCATCCCTGAAGGGGCTGACAGCTGAAGGCTATCTACGGACACCACGCTCTGCCAGCAGCTGGGTCAACAAACCCTTCTGGGAAGGGTCTCTGGGCCGCGTATCACAGTGTCCACCCCAGCGGGACACCCCAGTGCCTGTTCCAAGCCCATAGAAGCACTGGGGAGAGTATATTTTTTTCAATGTTTTTAATGCACGGTTAAGCATAAAAAAGCAAGAAAGGGTGCCAGAAGTGAAGAAGGAACTGACAGAGAGCACGAGCACCAGATCCATGCCCCGGGGCAATACGGCTTTAAGCTCACAGAAGGGAAAATTAAAGCACTGGGCTTTATTCATAATCATCCACCTAAAACAAGAACCGCAGGCTCAAGCTCTGAGTGTGCAGTCCAAATCTGCAAAAGCCTCAAGCTGAGAGAACCCTAAAATGAGATCATACCCTAAAAATGGGTCTAAGCCTGGTTCTCTGCATAGAGCCTCAGAAACACCTGATGGATGGTCCCATGCTCAGCACACCTGAGGGTCCTGTGGTGAAGAATGCCCAGCCAGAGGTGAACTCACCTGCACAGTGAGGATGGTACAGGTGAGAACTTCCACATGCTAGAATCTACAAACTTAGAGCATTCTGAAAGAGAGTGCAAGATAAATATGTTTAAACAGAGAAGTAAAGACACAAAATACAAAAAACAATCGGGTGATAGAAAGAGAAGTCACAATAGGTGGTGAAATTATTATACAACAAGTTGACAATGCACTGTGGAATTATATGCCTGAAACCTATGTAAATCTTGCTAACAGATGTCACCCCAAAAAGTCTATCAATAAAAATAAATTTTTAAAAAAATACAAAAAACAAATGGGTTACAGAAAATAGTAAGTAGAAATGCTAGATGTTAAATGTAAAGATGTTGAAATAAAAAAAAAAGTTCAGCAGATGACCCACTCAACAAGTTAAAGAAAAAAAAGATTAGATAGGTAAATTGATATGCAGAGATTTTCTGGAATACCGCCCAGAAAAATAAGGAAATGGAAAATATGAAAGTGTATGCTATGTTCAAAGAACCTTGTAACGTGCTGAAAAATTCTTTCCATTCATTAAATATTTATTGAATACCTACTATCTACCAGGCATTGTGCTGGATATGAGGAACACAATAAAGAGTGAACAAGAACGAGTGACATTTACTCAGGAGATTTATGTTGGCTTCACCCAAACATGGTTCACATTTTTCAAATCCACGACACCTGCAAAATTAGGTGAATAAATTAAATGATAAAAAAAAAAAATAAGAAGAGCTATCTGGTAATGTAGTCTTGGGCTATGTCAACCCGATGAAGACAAATTTGCCCCATCAAACTTTTTACTGGCTAACCATCTCTGGAATAACGTGATCCTTTCTGGATACCACAATTTAAAATTGGATGTTAACAAATTACAGAGAGTCCAGACTAAGAAGACAAAACTATAGAATAGCCTAGAAATAGTTGGAGGGTCCTCTGGCCAGGGAGGAAATGAATAAATAGGTACAAAACACTCCAGTACTTTCCAACCCTAAAGTATTATGATTCAGCTTAAGGCTCCTTCCAGGGCAGAAATGAACTGTTTACCTCATTCTTCTCTCTAGTTACAGCTAAACTGTATTTCTCAGCTTTACTTCTAGTTAAGCGAGGTCCGATGGCTGAGATCTAGCCAATGGAATGGGGCACTTCTAAGCGTGGATAAAAAAGAACCTCACACATGCATCTGTACTCTTTCACTGTCTGTGGACTTGGTGCAGAATACAATGACCTTGGAAACCAGTGTTCAAGGTAGTATAGCCAAAAGATGAAAGGAGCCTTGATCCCCGAGTCACTGCATGGAAGAAAGCTTCTACCATGTACCCACATTTATCTTGGACTTTACAGGATTGAAAAACAGACTTTTATCCTACTTGAGCAATGACACATTTTGCTTTATTTTTTAAATAACAGCTGACATTCCCTTAACTAATACAATTTCTTTAAACAGGGGTCCCCCATCCAATTTTCACTCCAGCTTCCTTGATTCATTCAATGGAGTTCTATTGACTACAATTTTAAGGCCCCTGGGGAGACACTCTTTTTAATCCAGGACACCTGCAAAATTAAGGAGAAAGCTTCGTTCCTACCTTGAATGCTTTCTGTCACAGACGTTGGTGTATCGTCTTGTCGCTTGTCCAACCTCTCTCAAAGTGAAGGCATTTCTGACTTAGTCTTCTCTTCCAGAAATTAATTTAGATGTCAGCTCTTCAATGGTGCTAAGTTACGTGAAGACTGGGACTCGTGTTTGCTTCCTCAAGCCCTGTCACGGTGCTAGGTGTATATTAATAGCAAGCAATTTGTGAACGAATCAACAAGCAAACAATAAAGAAGAGTTTCAAATGTGAAGCTACACCTCTGATCTCTTTGGTTCTTAATGAACCAAACAGAAATATTTAACAAAAAGAACGCAGAGAGCTAAATACGCAAATGAATATAAAATTACTTCAGTGAAGGTCACACACGTCTATGTACATGTTTGCGCTTGGGGCAAACCAGTTATTTCTGTGTACAAAACCAAGAGCTTCTGTTTTGTTGTTTTTGTCTTTACAAGAGAAACCTGAATGAGTAGCTATTTTTAGCATCCGAGTCCATGCAGGGCTCCCCCAAGCACATGGTCTCCCAGTAAATTAGTAAATGAGTAACGGTAATGACATTACTCTGGGAAGAGCACATGTCACACAAGCACAGCGCGCACAAACACAAAACAATCCAAGCCTTTCAGGAAACCTTAACCTATTTCACAAACCCTGCTCAGGGCCAAATACCTTCTAGATGCCTGAGTTTTATGAGCGGGAGTAAAAATGTACACAACGCCCAAGGGAAACGCATTTTTACTTTTCTCTGGAATCGAAATAAGAGAATGAGAACAAAAAGTACGGTCTTTTCTGTGATTTTGAGAGACAAAGAGGGAAAAGCCAGTGGCTGCTGAGGAAAAAAACTATGTAATCACGATGTACCTCAACTGATGCTCTAGACACTGAACGCTGCTTGGGCCTCCTGTTCTCCGCTTGTAAATATTATTATATGTTGTCACTGTTCACTTCCCTGTCCAACTTCTTCTCCAGAGTTCACACTCCGATGCTAAATGCACCCCATTCCCTGGCTCATACTCCCCTCGACCTTCGAAGCCAGACGCGTGGAGCTGGGTCCTTCTCCCACTCTGAATTTCCTGGGTCCCCTCTGCAGCCTCATGTGCCCTGCCTTCTTCTTTTGCCACATCTCTCCTTTGTCCTTTTGCTTCCAAGGGTTTACGTGATCGCAGTGACCCATCTGGATGACCCAGGATGATGTCCCTGTCTTACTTCATTTGGCCTGCTATAACGAAACTACCATAGACGGGGTGACTTAAGCAGCAAACATTTTCTTCTCATAGTTCTGGAGGCTGGGAAGTTCAAGATCAAGGTGCCGGGAGGTTCCATGTGTGGGAGGGACCCGCTTCCTTCTTTACAGACAGCAGTCTTCTCACTGTATCTTCACATGGCAGAAGGAACAAGAGCACTCTCAGAGGTCCCCTTCATAAGGACACTAATCCCGTTCACAAGGGCACCACCCTTATGACCTCATTGCCTCCCAAAGGCCCCACCTCCTCATCCCATCACATTGGGCATTTGGGTTTCAACATAATGAATTGTGGGGATACACAGACATTCCATTCATAACGCTCCTTACTTTGAGCTCAGCTGATTAGGAACTTGAATTCCATCTACAAAATCCCTTGACAGCAGTACTGAGGTTAGTGTTTGAATAACTAGGGGGTGGGAATTTGGGTGGGGGGCACCTTTAGAACTCTACCACACTCAGTGACCCAACAGAAGAGAGTGCCCCAGATGGAAGTCAGTCTTTATGAAACCTCATCTCAGAAGTGACAACTTATTGTCAAACTCAATAAGCTCAGCTCACATTCAAGGAGAGGGGAAGACACAAGGCCTTGAATACTAGTAGGCAGGGATTATTGGGGACCATCTTTAAGGCGCTTACCACATTTGTAAGCTGTAAGGAAGGACAAATAAAACTTGGAAGCATTCAGGCCTGTGAGCTACAGCACTTGATTAACTTACCCCACCATGATGGGGCAGCAGTAACATTCAGGCATAATGGGACTGGCGATGGGTTTCCAGACCCCAGAGACCCCACCCAGCCAGCTGCTCCACTTAATAACGTTGCTGCGGGGCGTTACTGTCTGCAGAGCATCAGACTGTACTCACCACGAAGTCGGCGAGTGTGACGTGGCTCCACGGGCATGACCTCGCTTTTCTCGGTGAAGCAGCCGTGGGAGTCACCGGCTGAAACGGAAGGCGGCGAGGGTTGTGCAGGTGATGTGAGATGAACAACGAAGGTTTAGAATAACGTCTAAGGAGATGGGGAAAACGTGACCAAAGGCACCTAGAGGATCGACACCAGCAGAGGGCTGGCTCCACGGAGTGGGAGCGGCACCGTGCACGTGGCTAGGGGGGCTCCTCTAGCAGGACTCCGTGCAGCCGTTTATGGGGTGCTTATTGAGGCCGTGAGAAACAGCCCCTCGTCCCAAGCACAGATTATAGTCTAGTCAATACATATGCCAAACGAGTTAATGACTAGAGGAAGGACCCTGTTATAATTCAGAATTTAAAACTAAAGGCTGAAGCATGGATTCATGCAAATGTAACCTTTCCATCTCATCTGCCTGTATCAAATGTCACCGCGATTGAATTTTCTAATAAACGACAGACATGTACGGAGTTTAAATGCAAGGTTTAATGAAGTCAATAAAATACGGGCGTAAATTCCACTCCTGTCCTTTACTACCTAACTGAGAGATAAATGTCATTTACCTTGAGATAATATTTTCATGAAAGCACAAGGAGTCTCAGCTGTAATATTTCAGAAGCATCACTGCTTTTACCATTTTTATGATAATGACACTAAATTAGGGACTGTGTGATGCAGGTGGGTATTAGGCTAGTCAGGGGGATTGCTTCTTAAATTGTGTGGGTGTCTAAGCACTATGCTGTACACTTAAAATTAATGTAAACTAAAAATTTATTTTAAATCTGAAAACAACCCCAAATATATAACCATAAACATCTATGTCACTGCTGCTGATTACACGGTTAAGTATGAGTGTCACCAAAGGATAAAGAACTTTGCTCTGGTCCGACCGACTGCTGTATTTAGCGATGAGGAAAAAGAAAAGAGGAGGAAACAAAGATCACTTTTCGGAGGGCACACAAGGACTCAGTGGCAGAACAGAAGTAACCCCGAATCTTCTGATTTCTTCCCCGGACCCGATCCACTGCACCAGAAGGCGGGGGTCCCGCAGGCAGCACGGCAGGGATTTCAGCGAGAAGCCTGGGTGCACGGTTCTTGTGAGGGGCCACGGAGTGTCACCTGCTTATATTAGAAGTGGCGTCAGGTCACTCCGCGCTTGCCCTGCCACAAAACAGCCCGCGTGCCAGGGGCATCGCCCCCATCTTCACTGACTGGGGTGCCAGTTGAGGAGGCCCTGCTGACGGCTCTTACACAGCTCGCTCTCCGTCCTCCACGACCCTCCTGCCTTAGTCTTTTGCGCTGCTGTCAGAACGTAGCACAGGCAGAGTGGGGTCCCAGTGCCAGCAGGGGTGTCGCTTTCTGGTTGGCGGACAGCTCCTTCTCGCCGTGTCCACACCGGCGAGGGCACAGGCATGCTCTCAGGGGTCTCCTGTGTAAAGCACCAGTTCCATTCATGAGGATGGCACCCTCGGGACGTCATTGCCCCCAAAGGCCCCACCTCCTAATCCCATCACGTCTCGCACTAGGATCCCAACATCCGGATTTTGAGAGGACACGTATCCAAACCACAGCGTTTCCCGCAAGGCACGGCTGTGTGGACTCCCAGTAACACTGAATTCCTGACATTTCTGTCTGCCTTCTCCCCTGATTTCTTATCCATGTAGCTCATATTCCTTGTTAACAGTTTTTAGGAAACTTCAGGGCCAGTGTCTTTTCATACCTCAACTAGCTCCCTCTTCTAATGCCTCTCATTAGCTCGAATTCTAGTGCTGCTATGATTAAATTGTCTTGCTCATGTGAAGTCTGCCTTTATTTCTAGATAACTATCGACATAACTACTCTAGGATCCTCTCTATTATGCCAAAATAGGGAAGAACAGGCTTCTTTTGAAAAAGGCCTAATCCAGTGCCGAAGATGACACTGTCCTGGGAGCTGGCTCTGAGTTCCATAAGGCGTTGCAGTCCGCAGGAAGAGCTATGTGGGCGGGCCAGGCAAGCCGCTAAGGTGTGCACGGTCGTGCAGGTACCGTTCATTTCATTTCTACCTTACCTCTCACGGTAGTCCCATGTGTGGCGCCTGCAAAAGGCATGCAGTTTGCAAACCCTTTGTGTACTCCTTACACAAGCTAGGAGCTCGTATTTATTACCCCCACTGACAGCTCGGGACTCTGACGGGTGGTGGGAACACCCCAGAGTAGCGATAACGCCCCTGAGGCACTGATGCCCCCCCAGGTTTGCAGGCCCCCAAAGCCTGGTTCCCTAACCATTCAGCTGTTCTGCCAGCCCAACAGGTTTCTTTCCTCCAATTCAAATCAGCCCAACAAACGTGATTTAAAAGGGAAGTACCTGGTCACTCAGGGCCACAATCCATGGACGTGTATTTATAATTCAGGAATGGGGGAAGGGCATTCTCCACTAAACACAGTAAGAAATCTGTTCAGCCTCCAAAGCATGAAGCTTGATTTTTTTTTTTAAATGGCTTTTATGTTCAAGGGAATCTAAATGTCAGAAATCAAGCATTCCCTCCGGATGGTAGAGTAATAAATAACTTTCATACCATTTTGCACAGATGCTGTCACTAAATTGAGACTAGGAAAGATATAGACAACTATAGCAACAAACCCATGCTGAATCTATTTTTAAGGGCAACTGTTAAATTAGAAAGAGTTGTCAAATTTAAAAATAACTTAGGAGGAAATTATTTGGACACCAAGTCTAAGAAATTCAAAGGAGATTCAAAACTAAATGAACAATGTAATCAGCCTATAAAGGTTGGAGATCCTTACTTCTCCATTTTAAGCAAAATTCTGAATCTTTTAAAGCATAAAGAAAAGTTTTGTATCTTGAAAGATTTAAAATATTACTGGGAATAGAAGAAAATATTTCTGAAGTAATAAAAACTTCATACTTGGAATAAAATATCATGTAAAGAATAATATCACTTATATTTAGGGAAATTCATACTTACAACAGAGACATGACTATCCTAAATTGATTCAATTTTATTAATTTAGCAAATATTTTTAACCACTCCTACACAGTAACATCACTCCCGGGTATTTATCCTAAAGTAAATAACACAAAGATGTCACTAACAACAAACGTTCAATGAAATATTATTTTGTAATAGCAGTATATTGGAAATGGAACCAAAACAAAGGAAACTAATAATTTACTGATTAACAACTATTTGTTAGGCATTATTTGGGTACTTTACCTATGTTATATTTAACTAATAATCTAGACATTATTTTTCTAATGAGTAAATGAACTCAAAGAGGTTGCTACCTTGAAAAAATTAAACATCTGGTTAATGAAACAACAAGGTATATTGTAAATAACAGTGAATAGGAGAACAATTTAATTATGTACATCATTTTAGATTTTTCATATAACTGTTAAACTAATAGTTCTGAAAACCATGGAGTAGAGTGGAAAATGTGTAAGATTTACTATTTAGTTAAATATGTCAGGAAAAAAATCCAGCCATAAATGCCTCTGTTTTCCTATTACATGACTGAATACTTTTCGGACGGCCCTTGTAAAGATACACATACATAACTGCTTCTATGCTATAATTAAATACATAATGAATAGACCATGCGGACAGCTAATATTTGTTGGGGTAGTGGAGTTGTGAATGACTTTCCTTAATTTTAAAATTTCTACTGTCCCTTCATTCTTTCAGGAAATACTTATTGAATATCTATTTAAATGAGCAAAATACAACCTCTGTCACCATGGAGACCACATTCTAGTAGGGGAGACATGATAACGAGCTGGTCATCTACACCAAATCTTTTATTACAACATCATAGGCATATAATTCTGTAACGTAACAATGTTTTAACGACTTTCAAAAGGGCATTACTTCTGCCGGACCCTGTATGTTATTCATACATGAAATCATCAGCTATAAGTGCTATGAAGAAAACAAAGCAGGGCGTGAGCATCGAGCGTGATAGGTAGCTCCTTTAGAAACAGTTGTCATGGAAGCCCTCCGTTATGAGAGGACATTTCACCACGAAGTGAGAGGGAGTGAACCCTGTGGAGACATGGAAAAGCGGGGGGAACGGAATGTGCCAAGGTCCTGAGGCTGAAATGGGGTGCCAGACAGACATGTTGAAGATGGAGGAAACAGTTCACGTAGTAATCTTGAGTAGAAATATTGTAAGACAAAAAGGCTTCAGAATGATGCATATAACCTAACAATTGTGTAAAAAGCACAAAAAAGACCTTAAAGTAACATGGACAACAATATGTTGACGGAGAGGCATCTTGATGTAAATGCAGAATTTAAGGTCAAGGGCTCCATTCACCAGACTTCCTGGGTTCACATCTCCGTTTTGGGACCTTGTGGAATTTACTAGCTTCTCTGTGCCTTGTCTGTAACATCGGGACAGTGATAATAGGAGTAGCACCACAGGGACTATGGTGCTGGTGAGAGATAGGGAAAGCAGAGTAAATGTGCATACGTTCATGTGCTACCTTACACAGGGCCAGTAAGTTGCGATGGAATGAAGGTTGCTGATCAGTTGACCTCACGCGAGGGCGAGTGTGCGGGCTTTCTGGCTGAGCCCAGTGCTCGCACGGTCCTTACGGGTTAAGAGGGCGGTGGAAGGGGGGAGTCCGAGGAAAAGATCCGGCCAGGAAAGCCGTGTCCCGGACGTGGTGCGTTGCTGCTTGAAATGCAGACGGATGGGCCGTGAGTCACGGGATGTGGGCGGCCTCACGATGATGGGGAGAAAAGGAAACATTCTTTCCTAGAGCCCCCCACCCCAAAACAAACAAACGAACACCACAGCCCCGCTGACGACTTGACTCTGGCCCAGTGAGCCCATGGTGGCCTTCCGAGCTGCAGAACCAAGATAATACTGAATTCGCGTTGTTTAAATCCTCTCATTGGGGGTAATTTCTTACCACAGCAATAGAAGACTCATCCACGAAGACCAAGTTAGTTGTTAACGAGTAAAGTAGGCAGAACAATCCTTAACCCATGGCGAGCCTTCTGTGAGCTTCTGTAATACCTTGGCTGGTGCTTTCGACCACAGTTTCCAATAAGCGCTCACGGGCTCATTTTCCCACTTAGTCGTGGTCTCATTTTCCGCAGTTTCATTTCTCGGAGGTCGGTCATCGTGGCTCGATGATCCAGCATCGCTGGGAGCAGGGGACCCTCCTCGTGGCGTGTTGTCAGGTCTGCAGGAGCCTACTGCACGTCACACCTGCGTCGGTGCGCCTCCCTCACTGGCATTGTACCACCTCACACCAGCACAAGGGCGAGGACAGTAAGTACAGTAAGGTATTTGGAGAGAGACCACATCCACATAACTTCTATTGCAGTATATTATAATTGTTCTATCCTACTAGTTATTGTTGATCTCTTATTAGGCCTAATTTACGCATTAAGCTTTGTCATACGTATGTATGTGTGAGAAAGAACGTAGTGGTTGTGGGGTGGGTACCACCTGCGGTTTTCGGTGTCCACTGGGGGTCTTAGAACACATGCCCGTAAATCAGGGACACTACTGGAGACATTAAATATTTACCTTAAACATAAGTAGGGAAAGACTGCTTGCAAGGAGGAAATGCTCTCATTCATATGACTACCTAGGACAATTTTAATCGTAGGACAGCACAACTAAATTCAAACATAAAATGAGAATCAAGAACCAACAACAGAAATCTTTCCTAAATCAAAAAGACCTTTTATTTGACAAATTCTTCACTTGCCAACAAAATACTGACAAGTGGCTTGGGCTGGAGTAGATTAAAGGAGGTTTTATTTTGGATGTGTGATTTATAGATGTGAGAAAAGCCATGCATCCATCTAGAATCCAGAGGCAGGTTAGCAACCGAAGCCATGGAGTCCAGTAAGTTCCTTTACAGACAAGATCATAAAAGCCTGGAATTTCACTCCTAGTAAAAGCCTCCAGGAATCTGTGAATTTCATTTTCATTCCAACAGAAAAGTAAGAAATCAAATTGTATTAATGGCAAGTCCACTGAGAGCCCTCCCTCCCCTTAAGTCTTGGCTCATTCAGGTCTCCAGGGCACTCAAAAATTTCACTTCCATCCAAATACTTAGCATCTCCCATATGTATGGCCAGACCCTGTGTTAAGTAGCCTTGAACTTAAATACAGACAGCACATAATCTGTAACCTTTACAGTTGAAAAAATACATCTTCACTATTTTAAAAAGTTGGAACATTTAAGACTCAATTCTTTTATTCAAATAGTATATCTTGAATGTCCTTCTGAATACATTTAGCTATTATGAAATACTTTCAAATAGACTACATTGTTTCTCAAATAATTTGTAGGAAAAAAGCAGGAAACTTAGTAACTTTTTTCCTTTACTACTTGGAATTACTTTCAGATACCTCATTATTTAGGTGTTTAGCAAAACAGTTACATTATTGATCATTCCATAAAGATTATATAACCCAGGGTCCCTTCAAGAAATAAAGCTCCATCCTCCCTGTGTGGCCTGAACACATTCAAAAAAAAAAAAAGAAGAAGAAGAAGAAGAAGAAGAAGAAAGGAAGAAAGAAAATTATATAACAAGGTATTTATCAAAATGCTAGATTTTTAAAATAGTACTTTTTTATTTGAATTTAATTCTATTCTTATTAATTAAAATAATTCACACAAAAGCAGATACCCACCCCATCTGTCTTTTCCAATTCCAACTCCCCAGAAACAACCACTTTCAATATTTTTGACTTTTTATTTGACTATTAATTTAGCTTATTTCGTGTTCATGAAATAAGTAGCATTTTACATTGCTTTTTTTATAATTTTTTAACTTTAAACCTTATCGATTAATTCCTACTGTGAGAATTTAACTCTCGTAGCCAGGACCTCACCGTCACACACTAACATACTATTAAGAGATCGCCTTTACTGTTTTTCTAAAATAGCTGTATCAGCCTTTTTGGTTTTAATCGAGGTTTATTGTTTACGTTTTATGACTATGCAAACCTAACGCTGAGTGCATCCACATTGCATATTATGGTTTCTTTCCTTTCTTCTCTTATATTTGGCTCCCTGGAATTAATCATTTTCTCATTTAATGCAATTGTTTGGTTCACTATGGAATTGTCACAAATTGATTCTTCAGCTCTTTGACCACACTGAACTCCACCACAACAGGAAACCCAGCCGTTTTGCCCGGTTCTCCCCGCCAGCTTCCCCGCGGAACCCTGTGTCCTGCTGTGAGCTGGACCGGTTGCCTCCGAGGTCTGCGGCACATCAGGTGTCCTAAGACTTTTCTTCTGGGTCATCCTGGAAAGTGCCTTTACCTTGTCCCTATCTTGTAAACCTTGTTCCCAGGACACCTTGCCTTCCCTCTCTCTTGGGTGATGTCTTATCTTTGGGGACACATATCTTCAGGACTTCCTGAAAAGAATGCTTAGGACCTAAAAGTTTTTAAGAACTTTCAGGTTCAAAACCACAATGCTAATTTATTATAATTACATTATAATGAGGCTAAGGTTAAGCCAAGGGCAACTTTAACATTCTGGCAGGCGTCAAAAACCAGGTAATTCTGAATTTTGTAGTCTTATTTCCCTCCCCCCTCACCCCCAGAGGTTTTAACTAATAATTTATTTCCAGGGGCTGGGCCTGGGTGGTCTTTGGGGAGTGGACATGGGTGGTGACCTTCTGCCCTTCCTGTCCCTCATGACTAACTTCCTACCTAACAGTTTCTGTGGCTTCAAGCAAAGACATCTAACACATAAAGTGTCATGATGTGAATCACCAGTGTTAGAAGGAAAGGTGTCCACAACTCCATATTGTTCCAGGGGTGAGATTGGGGCTAATTTTGGCTATTACCCTAAGCTATATCCACCAAACTCACTTTTGTCAGTAAAAACTTACTGAGTCTTTTTATGTCATTTCTTGATTTGTTCAGAGTTCGACTAGGAAACATGGGGCTATTCATTGGGCTCCTCAAAGACCTCAACCACCTATATTACTGCAGTCAACCCACGGGACACCCAATGGGGAAGTATTATCAATGTCCCCAGGAAATTGTGCGCAAGTGGCAGAGCCAAGGCCGTAACTCTTCTTTCCAAACTCAAGATCCTGTGTTGTTTTTTGTTGGTTTTTTTTTTCCTAAAAGGGATGGTCCAGCTGCCTCTTTGATCCCTGAGTTGCTATCCCAAAACTTTTTCTATTTTACAAATTCAGAGGAGTTGGTAATCATTCTATCTCTGTCAGGAAAGGAAATTCATTCTTCCCGTAAGGAGTCTCTTAGGCCTGGCCTGGCCCAGATAAACTGCATGGTCTTTATCTGGATTTCTGCATTCCTCTGGACTCTCAGAGGAGGAGGAAGTGTGCCTTAGCACAGGGCACAATGCGCTTCTGAATCGTCTTTAATTAAAAAGGGATTTAGGGAGTTTATTTTTATCAAGATCCTCAGATGAGTCAAAGAACACATTTTTTTTTTGAGATAAATGTTCATGTTACCAAGAGTAATAAGAGATATTATTAAGGGTTCCATGAATACTTGGAGAATGACAAAGAATTTAAACAGTGCAGGATAGAAAAATTTTATTCCCCTAAAAAATAAAAGTTCAAACTAATGGAGTAACTTGAAATACATCTCAACCACTTCATTCCAATGCTTGCACAAAAATTCACAGGTAGGCACTGAGATGGGGCTATGTAAAGGAGAGAAAATTAGCCACCTCTTTCATACTTCAATCCTGATTTTAAATGTTAAATGAAATTCAGGTGAGATAAATTATAAAGCATCTTCCTAGAGTCTTAGATGCACTCCTAAGAGAAGATGCTAACATGTGCATACTTAGCCTTTATGGTACCTTTGTTAGTAAGGCTTTACTCTTGTTCAGGGATTACTTACAGGCTGCTTTCTCTGTAATTTATAAAATCATGCATTTCAATACAGGAACTGAATTTATAAAGCATCTATTCCAACTATTGCACTTGACCAGAAGATAAACCTGGAGAACTAAATCACTCACCCAGAGCCAACCAGTCAGGGGCAAAGTCAGGACCTATCTTTGTCCTATACATGATACTGAAAAGAGGAAGTAGAAGATTTTCTCTTTTTTGACACGTGTAGATTGGGAAGGAGATAAGTGAAAAAAGTCAAATGTTCTACTAGTGATGCCAAAACTAATTTTGGTGGCTGGTGGAGGAGAAACTGCCTGTATTGGGGAAAATACCTTAGTTCAAGCTGCCGTAACCAAATACCGTAGATTCTGGATGGTGTAAGCAGAAGACATTTATTTCCTCACAACTCTAGGGGTTGGAAGTCCGAGATGCGCTTCCCAGCCTGGTGAGAGTCTGCCAAAGCTCTCATCCTGTCTTGCAGATGGTGGCCTTCCCAGACCAGAAAAAGCTAAAGGAGCTCGTCACCATCAACCCAGTATTATAAGAAATGTAAAATGGACTTCTTTAAGGAAAAGGAGAAGGAAAAAAAGATAAAAATATGAATAATACAATGACAGTAACTACATATCTATCAATAAGATGGGGTGGCTGAATAGGAGAACAAGACCCTTACGTACGCTGCCCACAAGAGGCTCACTTCGGATCAAAAGGCACACGTGGCCTGAAAAAGATATTTCATGAAAGTGGAAATAACAAAATAAAAGCTGGGATGGCAATACTTACACCAGACAAAATAAACGTTAAAACAAAGGCTATCACGAGACAAAGAAGGACCCAAAATCGCACTTCCAGGTATTTATGTGAAGAAACAGAAAACACCACTTCTAAGGGCGTGTGCACCCATATGTCTGTTGCAGCTTTAGTTATAATAACCAAGATACAGAGGCGACCTGGGTGTCCTCCAAAGGACGAATGGATAAAAAAGAGGCGGTACCTGTATGCCGAGAGAATGGACTATTACTCAGCCGTAAAGAAGAATGCTACCTTGCCTTCTGCAGTAACACGGATGGACCTGGAGGATATCGTGCCGAGCGGAGTAAATCAGAGAAAGACAAACGCCATGTGATCTCACTTACATGTTGGATCTAAAGGACAAAATAAATGAACAAACAAAACAGAAACCAACTCATAGATACAGAGAACACGCTGATGGTTGCCAGAAGGGGGGGGGGGGGGGGGGGGGGGGGGGGGGGGGGGGTGGGGTGGGGACGAGAGGGAAGGAGGAAGGCATTAAGAAGTATAAATTCGTTGTCACCCGGCAGTCCTGGGGATCAGGGTACAGCATGAGGAATGTAGTCCGTCATACTGTCGTAACCCTGCATGGTGTCAGGTGGGGCCTGGACTCACCGCAGTCATCGCTTCGGAGGTTACAGTCAGTGTCTACACCTGGAATTAATATAATTATGTCAACTCTAATTGAAACCTGAAAAGGCCTGAGGATAACCCAGACGTCACCAGGAGACTGGAACCCCCTCCTGGATCCACAGAGGAGGAAGCAGGGGGACCCCAGCTAACAGGCGAAAGCCTTTACAGGTATGTACCCAACTTGGGGTTTCCTTAGACGTCACGGAAGCCCACAGGGAAGAGCTGGGAGAGAGACTCCCCGAAGCGAATGCTGCAGGGTTCTGTGACAGCTCCCAGCTCCCTGCCGAGCGCGTCCCGGGGAGGCAGCCTTTGAGTCTGACAGCCAGCTGCCCCCTCTTCCTCGCTCCATCCGCAAGAAAGGGGGCGTCTTCTCTTGTTTTAAATTTACCATCTCCTTTGTTTGAGGGTCAGGGAAGGAGGGGCGCCTCATCCTTTTCTCCCCCGTAAGTGATCGAGCAGTGTGTTCAAGCCTTCTGAGGCACGCGTGTCGCTCCCCCTCCCAACCCGGATGGAAGCTGACTCCAAATGTAATAAAGTGAGCTCCAGAGACACCCCTCTATTTAGTCCAAATATTTCGGCTAATGAGAAAGCAGGTTGGAACGCCGGCTCCTCCAGGGCTTCACGGCCGAGCTTTCAGGCCCCACTCTTGGCAGGGACACTCTCATCTGGTCCTTCTGCCTGGAGCTCCTCGGGGGCCCACTGTCTCCCCGGGATTCTCATTAGGGGGAACCCCCTCGCTCATGGGGGGCGCAGCGGCCTCACTCCTGCTGATGCCTTTCTTGTGCTCCCCCCGCCACCTTCCCTCGTCCCCTGTCCCTCCCTGCAGCCAGCCGTCCCACGCAGGCCGCCCTCCTGTTCTGCCATCCTTTGGGGGGCTCCCCACAGAAGCTTCCTGTGATGGAGTCCATAGACCCCTGACCTGAACGCGCCCACCGTCAGACTCAGCACCGCCCCTGGAACTGGCTTCCTAAACTCGTTCGCCACGCCAAGGGGCCCCGGTGGCCTCCTGAGTGGCAGAATAATGAGCAGGTTTGGGGGGCAGGAGGGGTGAGTGTTGTAGGCTCAGACACACAGCAGTAAGACAGCCGCTTCCTCTTGGAAGGAGGTGGGGAGCCTGCTCCGCGGGCAGCCCTGCTCCAGCGCGGGGAGGGCAGAGCGCAGGCCCTGGGGACAGAGGTGAGTTAGACCTGGTTCAGACAGCTCCGCCTGGCCGACATTGAGCTTGAGCGGTCACTTTGAGTTATAACTGGTCACTGTGAGAATTAATTTACGAAAGTGCTTGGCACAGTATATGATAAATTTAAAAAGTATGATTTCAATCATACTTTTCTCCTGTCTAAGACACCCCACGTATAAGACGACCCTTACTTTTCTTTCTTTTTTTAATTATTAAATTTATTGGGGTGACATTGGTTAGTAAAATTACATAGGCTCCAAGTGTACAGTTCTTCATCGTCTGTGTGTTGCATTGTGTGCTCACCACCCAGAGTCATTCTCCTTCCATCGCTGTATATTTGACTCCCCCCCTCTATTTCTCCACCTCTCCCCCCTTTCCCTCCCGTAACCACTAAACTGTGTCCATGAGGTTCTTTTTTTTCTATTGTGATTGTTCATTTATTCTGTTCTTTAGATTCCACATATAAGTCAGATGTTATTTGTCTTTCTCAGGCTAACGTATTTTGCTTAGCATATCTTCTAGTTCCATCCATGTTGCTGCAAAAAGTAAGATTTTTATTCTTCTTTATGGCCGAGTAATATTCCATTGTGTAAATGTACCACAGCTTCTTTATCCACTCATTTATTGATGGGCATTTAGGTTGTTTCCATATCTTGGCTATTGTGAATAGTGCTGCAATAAACGTAGGGGTGCATGTATGTTTTTAAATTAGTGTTTTAGATTTCTTAGAATAAATACCCAGGAGTGGAATTGCTGGATCATAAGGAAGTTTCACTTTTAATTTTTTGAGGAACCTCCACACTATTTTCCATGGTGGCTGGATGAATTTGCAGTCCCACCAGCAGTGCATGAGGGTTCCCTTTTCTCCACATCCTGGCCAGCAGTTGGTGGTGGTGGATCTATGCATTCTGACAGGAGTGAGCTGGTATCTCATTGTGGTTTGGGTTTGCATTTCTCTGATGATTAGTGATGTTGAGCATCTTTCCACATTTCTATCGGCCATTTGTTTGTCCTCTTTGGAGAAATGTCTCTTCTGGTCTTCTCACCATTTTTTAAATTGGGTTGTTTGCTTTTTGGGTTTTGCATTGTATGAGTTTCTTATAAATTTTGGATATTAACCCTTTATCAGAAGCCTCATTGGGGAATATTTTCTCCCATTCTGTAGGATGTCTTTTCATTTTGTTGATGGTTTCTCTTGCTGTAAATAAATAAATAAATAAATAAACTTTTTGGTCTGATGTATTCCTATTTGTTTATTTTTTCCTTTGTTTCCCTTGCTCAAAAAGCTGTATCATTGAAAGTATAGCTAAGGGTAATGTCTGAGAGGTCACTTCCTATATCCTACATCCTAGGAGTTTTATGGTTTCCAGTCTTATATTTAAGTCTTCAATCCATTTTGAGTTTATTTTTGTATATTGTGTAAGAAGATGATGGTCCATTCTCATTTTTTTGCATGTATCTGTCCACTTTTCCCAGCACCGTTTGTCGAATAGACTGTCTTTACCCCAGTGCAAATTCTTGCTTCCCTTATTATAGATTAATTGACCATAAAGACTGGATTTATTTCTGGGCTGTTTATTCGGTTCCACTGATCTATGTGTCTCTTTTTATGCCAGGGCCATGCTGTTTTGATAACTGTGGCCTTGTAGCATAATTTGATGTCTGGTAGCATGATTCCTCCAACTTTGTTCTTTCTCAGGGTTGCTGTGGCTATTCTAGGTCTTTTATGATTCCATGTAAATTTTAGGATTATATGTTCTATTTCTGTGAAGAATGCCATTGGTATTTTTATGGGAATTGCATTGAATCTGTAGATTGCTTTGGGCAGTGTGGACATTTAACTATATTAATTCTTTCTATCCATGAGCATGGTATATGTTTCCATTTATTTGTGCCTTCTTTGATTTCTCTCTTCAATGTCTTACAATTTTCTGAATACAGGCCTTTTACTTCCTCAGTTAAACTTATTCCTAGGTATTTTTTTTAATATAAATAAGATTATTTTCTTAATTTCTTCTTCTTCTAGTTTGTTATTGGTATTTAGGAATGCAGCTGATTTCTGGATATTAATTTTGTATCCTGCTACTTTACTAAATTCATTTATCAGTTCCAATAATTTTGGGGGATGGTCCCTATTTTTTTAACCCAGAAATAAATCCATAAAACTCCTAGGAGAAAATATAGGAAGTAACTTGGGTTATTTTTAATGAGTGGCAGGGAATGGGAGATAACTATGCTAATACAATCATCAAACATGATAAACACTTGCTCATCAAGTTACTTCAAGTGGTGATATGACTAAACACATCACCTGCTTTCTCTAAATTCCTAGTATGCGTGGAGTCCTACCATCGGGGGTTGCCCACTTCTGTCATTGACTCCACTTCCCCTCCCACCACTCTCAGTAGATGCTCAGTAGTTACTTTACATTCTTCTGACACATTCACACTCTCAGCAAGGATTTCTGGGCACTTAAGGATTCACAAAGGGCTTGTGGGAGGATAGAAACCCAGGGAAGCCAACTGTTCCAATTTTTCCAGGACTGTTGTGGGATTGCACTCAGGAAACCCCAAGGTCATGGGCGCGCTGGGCAGTCAGTCACCCTATATAATCCACTGAAACTGTGTGGAAGTTTTGGTGTGTGTGCAAGTGCACATTTTCCTACAAAGAGAGTTCAGGGCATCTTCAGATGCCCAAAGGGCTCATGAAAAGGGAATGAACCACTCATTAAGGATACCCTGGGACCTCTAACACCCCTCTCACTCTCACACCTCTGTGAATAGCCCTGTGCTTTCATTTCTGTGAGTGTCAGGATCAGTCTACAAATAATGTGGCTAGCACAGAGGATGATACAAACACACACCGATACTTCCATCACAGACATTCATTCATTTTTTCCACAAATACATAGTGGCGCTGGCCTATGCCCGGGGGTTAAGGGGGACTAAGACAGTTCAGTCCCTGCTTATCAACACGCAGCAAGGAGTCACAGAAGGTATTTTCAGACAGCAGTAAATGCCACGAAAAAGAAAATGGGCTCATGCACTGCCCCGAAATCAGAAGAGGCATATTTACACAGGGAGATTAGACAAGGCCTCTCTAAGGTAGGAGCATTTGTGCTGAGCCCCATGGGTGATGCAAAGATCTGAGGAAGATTCTTCGGACAGAAGCGGAGTGAATGCAAAGACCCGGAGGGAGGAATGAGCTACAGAAAGGAAGTAAGGGTGACAGGAGTGTGGGGCCACCAAGGAGAAAGGTATAGGATGGGGGTGGAAGGGAAAGAGGCCAGTTGATACCTGGCAGGTGATGTAAGAAATCGGAATTCTTTTTCTGATTCCATAGGAAGCAATTGGAAGGTTTTTAGCAGCGTGGTGGCATGATCTGACTCAACATCCCTCTAAAGACCCTTCTGGTCATTGTCAGCAAAAGGAAGCACAGGAAACAGAGAAGTAGGAGGATCAGCATCCAGGTGAGGGCAGGGAGGGGCTTGGGCTCAGGTGTGGGCAGTAGAGCGGGGCAGAGGGGCATGTTGGGGATGCATTCTGCACATGGAGACAGCAGGACTCAGTGCTGGGAATGAAAGAAAGGGGACACTCAGGGCGATTCTGCAATTTCTTGCTTGCATGGCTGTCTCCCCCAGGAGCTCGTCTCTTTATCTTCACCAACTGGCACAGGGCTTGGTTCCTTTCATAAACATTTGTTGGGTTATGAATGGATACGTGAATCTAAGAGCAAATGGAACTTGGTCTCTTTGGTCCCAAACAAAAAAAGGACACAACGCTTGTAGCTGCAGTGGCCACTGGCTGGCCAGGCTATAGAAACATAATCCCTGAGATCTGGTCTTAGGCAGAGGGGAGGTGGAATGCATTTCTTACACAGACACAAGAATGAGATTTTTTTTTCCTTGTTGCAGAGCGAAAGTCTCCACAGGGGAGCTGAAGTCAGCTTCCCAGGAGGCACCAGACGTCACCCCACACCTGTCCACACCCGGGACTCCTGGGATGGACTAGTTCGTGGTTTTTAATGGCTCAGAGGTGAGTCTTTGTGTTGCTTCCCCCACTTGTCTCCTGTCTTCCCTTCGAGGAATCTTGCAGATCATACAGGTTCTTCCCCTTTGATCAGTTCATCTCATTTTTCTTCTTTGGCATTTTCCTTGAAATTTAAAATGAAAACAGTTCCTCATTTCCGTCTGCCGACTTTGGCCAAAAGAATGTTTTGCCATGTTGACTTATCCAATTCCTACATGTTTTAAAACCTAACAGCTTAAAGTCGAATAAGGAGACTTTGCATATCATCTTCGGGGACGTTTCTTCGGTTATAGTTATGGGAGTGAGTGCTCTGTACCACAGGTCAACTCCTCAGCCCTGAAATGTTTGAGTATTTTCGTGGGGGCTTTTCTAAGCACAGGTAAACAGGGGATACTTAAATCATGCCCAGTGCTTAGCCCAGAATAGGAGTTCTACACATGCTTATGGAATACCTGATTGAATTAATCAATGAATCAAGCTCCAGGATTTTTTTTTTACACAGCACACGATTAATTATACCAGATCAGCAAACAGACTGCTGAGGCCGCAGACCTCTTTTGAACCAATGGTGGATGAAACGGTTGAAAGCCGAGTCTCTGGAAGTGGCATTCCGGATTCAGGCCGGTGCAGGACCGGACTTGCCCTCTTGCTTGCTCCTGCTGTCTGTCAGGAACGAATTCTCGGTAGTGTTGCTTAAGAACCAATCACAGGGGTCAAGGTCATTAAGTTTTGGTGACTGCGTGGTCCCTCTGTGAGCTCTCAACTCTTGCACACCAGTTAGGGCCCATTGGACTGGACCTTGCTTCTTGGAAGCTGCTCTTTTCGTGGCCGAACCTTCTCCATGCCTGTTGGGTTACGAAGACATGCGGGAGGACAAGCAGATCCCCTGGCCCCCGTCCCGTTCCTCACGTCATCCTCTGCCAGTTCTTCCTCCTTCTGAGATAGGAGTTTTAGACTCTGTTATGACCCCCAAGTCGTTCGTACCAGCGTGATGAATTGCCTGTCCAAATCCGAGAAATGAGAACATCTAGGTGGCACACAGTAATTCTCATTATTCTCAGCAACTATGTTCTCTATAAGGTCACCACGAATACTGAATCGGAGAGCACCGAATTATTGCCTGTGCTCAGTGTTTCATCGACGGATGGGTGCGTTGTCTTGTTGTGTGCGTGTTCCCGTTTAAAGAGGCCTTAGTGTGTGTGTGTGTGCGTGTGTGTGTGTGTGCATGTGTGTGTGTGTGCATGTGTGTGTGCGTGTGTGTGTGTGTGCGCGTGTGTGTGTCTGTGTGGGCACGCGTGTGCGTGTGTGCATGTGCGTGTGTGTGCGTGTGTGTGCGTGTGTGCACGCGCGCGTGTGTGTGCGTGTGTGTGTGCACGTGT